>JALPQI010010227.1:0-35370 GCA_025490895.1 Thaumatotibia leucotreta | reverse complement strand
AAGGCCAGCCGTTTATCAGTTGATGATAAACCACGGTCGAATAGGACGACTCGCAGACGGCTTTTTCAGTCATCCGGGTTTGGTTGTGGGTCACATTTCTTGAAAATTGAGTGAATCATGAAGGCAGTTGAAACTAGAAGGAGTCTCAGGGTAAGAATCTAATATTTTAATAATTTTATTAAATTTGTAACGTAAAACAAATCATTAAAAAGTACTTTCGTAACTAAAAAGTGAGTTTGTATAAAAAAGCTTTATTATTAATTATGGATAATATCATAGAAGTAAGTGGCTTAACTAAACATGACCATGGTTTAATAATTCAGAAAACGTAAACCTTTTTTAACAGTCTAATTTTGTTCATAACAAAATTGCAACGAAACACGAACCAATACGAAACGAAATTCATTAAAAACATAAAAATATAGTAGCAGTCTAAATGTTTGGCATCAACCAACGTGCAACAATGTGGCAAGCGTAAAAACTATGCATCCGTATAGTTTACCTGTGACATTGCTTGACCTCTAAAGTCCTTCTGTAACTTTTTAGCTGTCAAACTTCGTTAGCGGCTGGGTGCGTTAACGTTGTTTTAATTCAGAACTTTTGATTTAATTTGTTTTAAACTCTATCATGGCATCGGTAAGTTCAATAAACTATTTATATTTTAGTTTTTTTACATTCGCGAATATTAATTTTATTAATCTTAAGAAAAACGGAGTAACAATGACATGACAGGACTCGATAGTGGAAAAAGACTACCTAAAGCAAATTGTGTCGTATCGTACTAATGAATGAGACTGTTATTTGGTCAAGAGTTAATTGAGGTTGATCCCAGGTTCAATTATATTAAGAATTTGTGACTTTTGGTTGTCTGTTTTACACGTACCACTTTGTTTTTGTACACAATAATATTACATTGAAATGTATTATCAGAATAACATACCTAAAAAAATATTATATCATTGGTAGATTGTATCAACTGAAAAAGGGTTTACAGTCATGAAACGAAGAATTAACGAAAATCTACTATTAGACAAATTATAACCTACAAAAATGCAATCCGCTTGTTTCCGTCCTTGAAATCAGCCGACATAGGCGTGAGCTATGAGGTCACCGGGCAGTTGTTAATTTAATGCAGGATAATAGTAAAATACTAACCCCCTTATTCATAAACGTTTGTTAACTTAAGATGCCGCTAATAATTGTTTGTCCCTTTTGCTCTTATGGACACATTGTTAAGACCGAAAGGGACAAACAATTATTAGCAGCTTGTTAAGTTAACAAACGTTTATGAATAAGGGGGTTAATCTATTAAAAAATAAACTTGTTATCTTTCCCTAGTAGTCCACTTCGTTTCCAAACATCAAACAATGTAAGATTTTCAACATTGAAACGCTAACGTTTTTATTCAACACATTCTCATATTTTATAGGAATTAACTTCGATTTGAGGATATAAAAGTAATTTTAATAAGTGCACTTTAAACTTTTGAACGATATTCAAGCAGGTTTTTTTAGGCTTTATTTTTTGTAACTGCTATGGTACGGTCGGCTCCAATAATATGTAGGTATACGATTTTGATCCTTATGCCTTAGACATACGTTTCGAAATGTATACATATTATTAGACGTGACTGTACTAGGTATTATTGACCTGTTATTGACATTATTGTTTTTTAGTTTTAGAAAGCTCAAAATATTGATATCGTTAATTGCACGTTTTACTTTCGAAAAATACAAAGATTCCTTGATTAGGGAATAATTATTTTTGTATGACTCGCTTGAATCCAAGTAAATAGTTACAATAGGTATGATAATAGCTGACTTCGTCTACCTATCTATCCCTCTAATGCATATGAAGCCAAATATGGTTTCATTGGTTTTGGACTCTATTGACAGGTGTTAGGGTTCAAATTTGAAATGCATTTTTGCCTGTCTTATGCATTAGAGGGTTAAATAATTAAGCTGACTTAGGATCCTGTGGCCCTACCGCGAACTTCGATATCAACTAATTTGGAGGATTTGCCTCTTGTTGGAGTAACAGAGAAAAATCCTCTTTACGAATTTTGATTTTTGCGGTAGTAGATACCTAACATTATTATTAAATAAAATGTTGGTATGGATAACGATAGAATAGTCGATATTTAGCTAAGCATAAGCACTAATGAAAAGTGCACTTTTCATTAGGGCTTTGTTCATGTACGGTGCTGAAATGCCATCCGGGCTTTGAGCATGTACGGTGCTGAAATGCCAAGATATTTAATCAGGATCAGGATGTAGCTGTTCCCGCCTGGCTCAACCGGAACTTGATAACTGATCATATTTTAAACTAAGATCGTGCCCATTTACTTACTTTTATTAGTTTCCTGACGTTTCGGATGCTACGCCCACCCCACGGTCGAAGGCAAACAGCATAGCAGCGACATTAAATAATTTTCAATTAAAGATTTATTTTACAGCTTATTTTAGAGGTCCAGGCATTATATTGTATGTAATTGGCTTCAAAGAAATTGTATTATCCCCATTTCTTTTACCACTCCACTAGTATTTATCTAACGACAGTCAGCGAAGTATAGGCTTGTATTCAAAAACATTCAAGGTGGCATTAATTTAAGTGTTTTCTTCGTTTTATTTTACTGTTGTCATTATGACATTTTCCTATTTAAACTTTCATTAAGTCATCAAGAACAAGTAGAACAACTGTTTAGTATCCCTGACTATCAAGTTTCAAATTTTTGACAGTCGAGACAATGTAGCTTAGGTTAGGTAGCGGAAGGAAGTAGCCAGCCATTCCGTAATACTTTTCACATTTCCGTATCCGCTCCGGTATGACGTTTCTTCTCTGCCTTGTAAAAAAAATTAAGTGACGTGACAGTAAAGTTGTCATGTCAAGTTCAAGAACTTCAAATAGCGATTTCGCGGCAATGAGGTGTTTTACAAATTTTACAATGTTTACTACTCCTAGTCTTATTGACAATCAATGTTTATGTAATGTAAGCGTAATACACTAGTTAGCGCCTAGATGAGAAACGATTGGCAAGTTTTCAAAAGTTTAAATATAGAACTAATCTATGTCTGACTTCGTATTCTAATAGAATTGCAGTTAAGAATTACACCGATTGTTAAAGTGGATTACAAGAGAGACTGGAGTTAAGGGGTGTAAAAATACCGTTCGGATTTTCTGTTTGTATTCCGGGTCCGGGACGAGCCGCGACTCTGTTGGCGGGTGGTGCGCGCGCCGCGCCATCGCCACGGGACTCAGTACGCAAGTCCAAACGTATATGCAGTCTACTTTTCACGCGGAAGGGCAGTTCAAGATCACAGGCGCCACTCGTCTCACCTCGCGTACCTTACCGTGACAATCGTGATAATTTTCATTGCAAAACAGTGAGGATGGTGTGGCCGACTATCTACGATGGGCAAAATGAGGTGAACTCTTCTTTCTATTTTCGTTACGTTCTCGGGAATAGTTTGATGCGATACGCGTTACCTTGACGATTTTTCACGCACGCCGAACGCCGGTTTTTGCTTCGTTTTCTAGACCAGTTACGTATGTGTATTATGTCTTATTTATGTTAATATTTTGGGGTTTACACTTATTCACTGAAATAATTAAAAAAGTCATCTTTCTAGCGTTGTTTCAATATAACTCGCATATTACGTAGTTTTTATGATTCCATATGTCATATCAGCTGTTTTCCTTCACATAATAAAATCAAGCCACGGTGCTGATTTTATCTCTGTGCAACACAAATGCAGCAAGGAAAACTAATCTACGTAATAAAATAAATAAGAGCTTGTTACCATTGAATTTGCTGTTAATTACTATCGTTTGAAATTATTTATTATATGTATTAAAAGATTTTGAATACCTATACCTGCTTTAGTTACAATATTTATTTTTGTATTTCACATGTTTCAAAAAAATTAAAAGAATTCAGCTATAAAACTTAGCACATCTAGCTAATATATTTTTCTGAAAATTGTAATTTTACTTGTAATTTTTTAATAATAAAAAACTAGTAGGATTGTATTTAAAATATACATAAAACATACATATCCCATCCCTAGTTTTCAAATTGAACTTTATGTCCCTGATTTAAGGTACATTGTTCCTTTGTTGACATTCAGTGAAGGTCACAGTAAGAACAGGGGAGTGTCTTATCCTTATTGTATGGTTTCCTTTTCATTTGTGTTCTCATTCACAATATTGAATTGAAGCTTTTGCAGCTGCACTCAAGATTTAAAAAAAAAACTGTAATACAATGAGTTTAAAGTACTTACTTCTTCTTGATTTCTTGATATAATATAAAATCTAGTTTCTGAAATTAATAAAGTTTGACGGCAACTGAATGTCAGTGGAAGCAAACAAGCTCATAAAATAAATAAATATCTTGGGACATCTTACACAAATCAACCTAGTCCCAAGGTCCGATGGACCAAGCGACGATGTATATAATTGATAGATACATATAGATACTTAAATACATAGACAGCCATGACCAAGAAACAAATATTTGTGATTAATAAATACACAAATAATGCCCTCACCGGGATTCGAACCTGGAACCTCCCGCTTCGTGGGCAGGGTCACTACCAACTAGGCTACGGAGGCTGACAAACAAATAACTGAATACCAACATTTATATATAAATCTTTAGTATTCCTTCTAACTAGTGCCATAATTTATTTTTAAAATAATCATGATTCAAAATCCATTCATTCAAAAGCATTCACAGAAACCTGAAAGGTTATGAACCCCAAATTAATTATACATGTGTGGTTCCCACTGAACTTGTAAAGAATATAGTTCAAGACATAGAAATCAACCACATTTTCTGAGCAAATATTTGTGATAAACACAACTAAATGGCCTAACAGAGAATATTCTATTATATATACTTTTTGTGATACTACTCTACAATCTTCCTAAAATTTCTACCCACATTTCCAAAGACCTAGGGTCTGATTGGCTACCTAATCTCAAGATTCAGCATTGGCAGTAGTTTTGATGAAAGATACTGCAATCTGACCTGACCAACCAACTGAAAGACCCCAGTTGTTTCACTATCTTCTTACATTCAAATGATATTTTGAAAAACTTGTTCATACAAAGTGGCCTTTGATTGAATTACTATATTAGGGATTGAAAGTTACTGCCTGTACCGCTAGGTTACCAACCAGACTATCAACTATAATAATAATATAAGCCTTTTATTCAGACAAAAGTTTACAAGAAAAGGACCCCGGGCCTAAAGTATGGAAAATGTGGTTTCAGTCAAATCTTCTGAAATTTTGATATGTTATAGATTTCAGTGCCCTGAACAAAAAACTCTATGGGTGCTACCACGGTTTCCGGGTCCCTTTCCATGTTCTGCTCGATTTTGTACCAGATAACAAAGTAGTACTTAGTTCTACTTCGGGACTATTTATTTAAACAATTGACATTAGTTTGAAACTTTTTCGTGATAATGCTGGTTAGTTAAAGACATAAAACGTCTACAATGTCAACTTCATACGCACGTGATTGACTTATCGTTCATAGTCATAGCTAAATGTGTGATTCTATAATATACCTACTTAACATTGTAAAATATGAACTCATTCAAACATTAGAAAATATGGCGCTACTTTTAAATGGAGGACATTGCTTCGTATATAATAATGCTGTTGTTTTAATCTAATTTCTATAGTATTAATATTCTAGTTTAAATCTGCTTTTTCGTTCAGAGAATCTATGAACAACATGCCGGCTGAGTTCAACGAGTCCCGTGTGTGTATTAATTATGGCCGATTGCTGAACTCAGCCGGCATTGTATGTAGACGTTTTATATCTTTAACTAACCAGCATTATCACAAAAAAGTTTCAAACTAATGTCAATTGTTTAAATAAATAGACCCGAAGTAGAACTAAGTCAGCCTCCATAGCCTAGTTGGTAGTGACCCTGCTTACGAAGCTGGAGGTTCCGGGTTCGAATCCCGGCGAGGGCATTCTTTGTGTATTTATTTATCACAAATGTTTGTTCCTTGGTCATGGTTGTCCATGTATTTAAGTATCTATATGTATCTATCTATTATATATATCGTCGCCTGGTACCCACATCACAAGCCTTAATTGAGCTTACCGTGGGACTAGGTCGATTTGTGTAAGATGTCCCAAGATATTTATTTATTTATTTATTTAAGTACTACTTTGTTATCTGGTACAAAATCGAGCAGAACATGGAAAGGAACCCGGAAACCGTGGTAGCACCCATAGAGTTTTTTGTTCAGGGCACTGAAATCTATAACATATCAAAATTTCAGAAGATTTGACTGAAACCACATTTTCTATACTTTAGGCCCGGGGTCCTTTAAAATTTAGAAAATGCATAAAAAAATTAAACTACAAGTATTGTTTTTTTTTCTCTGAAATTTAGACAGCATCGGTTCGGTCTGTATGCCGTTTGGCAAAGGCTATCAACTAAGCAAGCTGAAATAATTCAAAAAGGCAGAATTTCGATAGGTATTTCATAAATAGCCGCTATGAATATGAACTATTCATTTACATATCAACAATAACTTCCATCAGTTAAGTGTACTTGACTTGTGACAGGATTGTTAACTGTTGTGCAACCTAAAATGCACTTTACGTTATTGCATTACTGCATCAATTTATTTCTACAAGCCTTCTTCATGTGTTAATGAAATACAGGCTTTATTTTTAATTGTATATAATTTAATTTTATGTGTGTTTAGTTTATTGTAATGAGTGATTTTCCTAAATGAAATCAGATCATAAGTATTTTGCCTATCTAATCTAATATTATAAAGCTTATCAAATATTGTGGTGACAGTGTCACAGTCTTGTTATTCAATCTGTGCAGTGCAGTGACTTGTGTAGTTCAGCCATAGTTGATTTGATTGATAGTTTTATGCTCTGAATACATGGTAGATAATTCTTTTATTTTTAAGGTTGATACTATATTTTCTCATGTAAAATTACTAATAGCCAACTTAATTAAATCTAAAATACCTAGTTAGTAGATTGTGAATAGGGCCATAAGTACACTTTTACTAAGGGCATAAGTACTTATATTTAGTTCAACATAATATTTTTTTAAAGTGTTAAAGGTGACATGGTAGATGAACCTTGTCTTTACAATTAGATTTACTATTAGTTAAATAATGGCTATACAAGAGTTGACAAAATAAAAACATAGAATGCCTAGTAAATATAAACACACTATACTGCTACATGTGGAATTCTATGCTCTTGATTATTTAACTACAGACTATTATTTCCTTGTCTTAAATAGTAAACAAGCTTTTTTACCTCCAAATACCACTAAAACCCGAATTTTGGGTACCGTGAGAAAATATTGAAGTCACCTTTTGATTATTGCACATGGAAATGCTTTATTATAATTAATATTATATATATTTAGTCGGCTAGAAAATTGTTTTGCTAAATAAGATAAGTCAGAAAGAATAGGCTTTATACTGAACCCCACTTTAAGGCCATATATTTAACAAATAATTTATATTTTTTTAGTTCATACTGCAGACTGTTAGATAACAGAAACCTCATTTGAAAATTACTTGTTAGCCACCATTTCCAGTTAAAAGCTAAACGAACCAGCCAAAAGTTAGCTGACATCCTAGAGTTCAGATTTACCTAGAGGAAATGAATCAGTTCCAACTGGTATCCATTAGCAATGTTAGTTCTCCATATTGTGCTCAATGGCAAGTCAGTTAGCCCTATTATTTCATTGCATGTGCACGACCGTAGGCAGGAAAATGTAGGCGCCTGCGTTGGTATTTTGCATATGCAAATTGGGCATAAAGGACTGTGCGTCAAAATGGACCAAAAACCAACAGAGCTGGGAGTAGTGTCATTAAAAAGGTCTCCTTACGTACTTTATTCCATTCTATAGGTGCCAAGTTGAATTCCATTGGATACTTTTATATGAGTAAGGCATTCAGCGGGTACTCCCTAAGTAAATCACCGTCGTCCACACACCAATCTTCATAGTATTTACTCCGATGAAAATACAAATATCGCCGTTTTGCAATGGAATTGAACATGGTACCCATACAATGAAATGAAATAAATGTAAATACCTATTTAATGACACCACTTTCAGCTCTGTTGGTTTTTGATCCACTCTCCATACAAATCTGCCCATGGTCCTTTTAGGGGGTCATCAATCCTATTTTAGAAGACTTATACTAGGTTAAAATTCCTTAACCTACCTTAAAATTCCGTGTATAGAAAAGAGTCACTTACGGTACGGCTACGGATAAGTGTATTATAATAATATAGTTTTAAATAGTTACGTGGGGTCTGGCGGTAACATTAATCAACATCGTGATTAGCAGATATAAGTAATCTTCGAGAACTGGGAACGTTTATCAAGTTCAGTCACCAATTTGATAAGAAAATAGGTACCTACCTATTTACCGAATGTTCGTCATATGGCTTTAATCTAATCTTCACGATTTTATCATCCATGTCTAGGAACTTATTTATTGTACAATCATCATATAAAGGTCTTCGCACACTATAACAACTCCACGCCAACGCGGCAGCAACTCTACTCACACTCACGATGAGTAGTCAACTAAAACTTTTAAACTAAAACTAAAACTTTTAGTTGATCCATCCAATCACTAGTGGACAATGCGGTGTCAACGAGTGGGCAATTAAAATGGATGCTCGATACACGTCAGTCGCAAACGCATAGTCGTTGCGTGGACAAACTGGACAACGTGTGGTCGTTGCGTGACAAACGAGTCGGGGTTGACTTTTAGTGTACGATGCGTAGGCCACTCGTCGTTCGTCGTACGCTATTTTAATATATGTTTTTTTAATTAAACCTTGAACATATGACACAGGGCTTAAATTTCAATGCTTAGATTTGAGTCGAGTGGGTGTGGGGTTTCCAATATGTAACGCCTCGTATTGTATAGCTATTGTATATCGAAACAAATGAACCACCAAAAATATATAGCACCTTAAAGTTGAAGTAATAACGTTGTATAGACATTTTTAGCAGTTCATCAACTATTTGCATAAGAGTAAAGCGACAGTATCGCGTTAGAGATAGACCCGTCTCATGTCGAGCTCGTCTCTCTGTCACTCCGAAGGCGTACCTACCTAATCTGAAGAAATCTATTTTCGATGTGTGCAAGAGACTCAAGAGACTATGAGGTGGAAGTACTAGTACCCGACGCTGTACGGTCAGCTCTAATAATATGTATACGATTTTGATCCTTATGCCTTTGACATACGTTCGGAAATGTATATGTACATATTATTAGACGTGACTGTACCAATACTCGTCATCATACTCGAGTTGCCATCGATAAAATAAAATAAACTATTAGGGCATTTAAACGATGACAAATGTATGTGCCTTTAATGCTTCATTTTCCAACTTTGAAATAATTAGCTTATATCTAAATATACGTATTGGTACTTCCACCTTAGCTAAAATATATGAAATCGGAAATCGTAGCTTGCCCGCTTCCGCCTGCGGTTGTGGTTTTAGTTTTCTAGCTCTGGGCATCGAATGACATATATTCCGTGATGTGATTTTCACTAGTATTTAGTTAAGTCAGTAGTGTAGTGGTCTTCCATCATGTTGCACTACACAGTGGTGTCAACGGTTTGTAAGAATACGCGGACAATTCAAAACGTAGGTACCTATAACATTCGTTCTTAAAAAAATTGCATACCTAAAACCTTACATTATTCCATAATTATAGTTCGAGAAATATAAATTGAATGTTTATTTTTACTATAATGTAGGTAGAAAGTTACCAATTAATGTTTCACGAACTATACGTGATTTTATATCACAATCTTGGTTTCATTGTCAACTTAAAATCTTAAACCTTCGTACCACAGCTCAGATGGTCTACTTAAAAGTTTTCGAACTTCTAAAATCGTATATTTCGAGCATCTGTCTTTGTTACTCCAAATAAGATGCTAAGGGTAAGACAGATAAATGCTCCAAATTTGCAATTTTCGAAGTTCATGATATTGATAGTCCTTCAGTGCTCATTCACTTGCAATCCTTGCAATTAGTTACACTTCCATTACTTGCTTCTACAATATTATTAGTCATTTAAGTCGGAAAAGTTCCGAATTTAAAATAACTCTGGCTTGTAGAAAATGTTTTGCTCCACTCCACTATTGATATGTTGATGTTGACGAGGCAACGTTCCTCGAGTAATCACGCGATTGTAAATTGTAAACAACAAAACAACGGCCATAAATACTCATGTAAATATACCTAATTAATCTCTATCATTTTCATACGTGTAAAGATCTCCGCCTCCCAAGTCTCTGAGTAGATCAGTTTACAACGAATTGATTAGTCAAGTTTAAGTTTATGTAAGCTCCACGTCTTCTGAAATCGAAAATGAATGATTACTTTTATATATGTACGATTATATCCTGGTTAGTCTAACGGCTTGGCCACTAAGATGCGTAAAATTGTTAAAAATCCGCAAATGCGGCAAGCGTTTTTCCTAATCATTGCGTGTGATCCCAACCACAGCGTTGCAATTGACGACCGCGCAATGAACAGATAAATCGCGTCCGAGCCGTAAGGCCTAAAGACCCGGCCACGACATTGGTCTAAGGCGAACCATACGTGAGAGAGGGAGTATATATCGACATCTCGTTCCAACTTATGGATTCGCTCGCCGCTGGTCGCCTTAGACCAATATCGTGGCCGAGCCTTAACGCTTCCTAGTCGTTCATGTCTCGGCGATTAGCGTCAACGGTGCACGTTCGGTCACAAGACAAATCAGCCTAAATCTTTGACTGGTTCTACAAAGTTGTGGTCTTCTAGGCGGGATCAGGAGACAAGCCCGGGCAGCAGCAAGCAGCTGCCGACGTGGGCTCCCATTTGCAGCACATCTGCGCCCTCGACATCGACTCTAAGGCCTCCTATGTGCGCCTATCTGGAATCATCTGTACTATTGGTAAGGATTATGAAATATGAACTATTCATCACTTGGCAACACGCATAAAGACAAATGAATGTGTTCAAGTTCATCACTTAGCCCCACTCTTACATGGATTGAGTCAGTGACACGAGATTAAACGAATAGTAATGTCTAAGCGCCTATTACACCCATCTATCTTCTGTCAAACTCCTCTCAAACTAAAATAGAGTGAATTTACAATGATTACACGTCATCAGCCTATATCAGTCCATTGCTGGAAAACGGCCTCTCCTTAACCTATGCGTATGCGCATTAGGAGGTAAATGGGCATAATCGCCACGCTGGGCAAGCGGGTTGTATCAATTATGATTCATATGCTGCAGTCCATCATCAATCTTCGATAAATAAATGGTAATCCCTTAGCCGACTCATACATCACCCACGGGAAGAGTTTGGGTGGTGAAAAATGTATTATCACTACAAGTATAAAATAAAGTCACTTTTTCTGTCCGTATGTCCCTTTGTACGCTTAAATCTTTAAAACTACGCAACGGATTTTGATGAGATTTTTTTTAATAGGTAGAGTAATTCAAGAGGAAGGTTTTTATGTAGGTATAGTACCCGTACCCGTGCGCAGCCGGGGCGGGTCGCTAGTGTATTGTATAATAATTACAATATCTAAAACATTCCTTCTCCAGGGCCCACTTCCCGCGATGTCGCCATGCTGGAAAAGATGATGGAAACCGGCATGAACGTGGCCCGCATGAACTTCTCGCACGGTTCTCACGAGTACCATGCTGAGACTATTGCCAACTGCCGCCAAGCCGAGAAAAACTACAGCGAGAAACTAGGATTCCCCTTCTCACTCGCTATTGCTTTGGACACCAAGGGACCTGAAATCAGAACCGGACTTTTGGAGGGTGTAAGTATTCCGTTATAGAATCCCCTTCAAAATAGGTCATAGGTATGGCCGTAAGCGGAGGCCAGAATTAATTGTAATTTATACCAAATCATACTGAGACTAGGCGAGAAAAATTACAGCGAGAAACTTGGGTTCCCTTTCTCCTTTGCTATTGCTTTAGACACCGAGGGACCTGAAATCAGAACCGGACTTTTGGAGGGTGTAAGTATTTTGTTATACAGTAACCTTCTAGAATTGGTTTTGACGGCATAACGCCGAGGGCAACTGCCGCCAGGCCGAGTAAAACTACAGCATGAAACTAGGGTTCCACTTCTCACTCGCTATTGCTGGACTTTTGGAGGGTGTAAGTATTCCGTTATAGAATCCCCTTTTAAAATAGTTCATAAGTTTGGCCGTAGATGTAGGCCAATTTTGACCAGATCACACCGAAACTACTACCGCAAAAAAAATTATAGCGAGATACTAGTAAACCCTTCTCACTCGCTATTGCCTTATACATAAGGGACATGAAATCAGAACCGGACTTTTGGAGGGTGTAAGTATTCTGCTATACAGTACCAGTATAGAAATTAGTTCTAACGACATCATGCCGAGGGCAATGCCGCCAATTCTCACTCGTTATTTCATTGGACACCAAAGGACCACGGGGCTACTTCGATCTACTAATGCGATCTAGTTTAGGACCTTGGGATAAGTCAGTTTCAAAAAGTGACAAGCCGAACCTAAACTGAATTGCATTTAAGAGATCATGGTAACTACAACTGGAATTTAGGAGGGTATTTTTTTTTTTACTACGCCGATATACCTACCCATAGGACTGAAAGAAAAACACCGAGAAATCCCTCTCTTCATTTCACATGAAGGAGCTTGAAATTGAGAACTATACTTTTGGTGGGCATTCCTTTAGGGTGCGTTCAAACTAAAAGAGCATTCGCTGTTCTAACCTCCCACTCTACGAAATTCGATCGGTACATAAAACGTGATTGGTTGATTTCGTAGAACGGGCGCTAGAACAGCGAATGCTCTGTTGGTTTAAATTAAACGCACCATTACACAGTTCAAGAAAAGTTCATAAAGATCATAGGCAGTCGTATGAATCCCATTTTTGAAGACCATGACGTGACAATTTACGAACCTGTCTACCGGCTATCCTCTCCCTCCTACTCGTACTTAAAATAAGTCTCGACTAGACTACATATTCTACTTTTCTTGACCTTCAGGGTGGTTCAGCGGAAGTAGAGCTGAAGAAAGGCGACACCATCAAGCTGTCCATCGACCCCGCGCTAGCAGAGAAAGGCAACGTTTCAGCCGTATTCGTGGACTATAAGAACATCATCAACGTCGTTAAGCCTGGCAACCGGATCTTCATTGACGATGGTCTGATCTCCGTCATTTGTCAGTCTGTTGCTGCTGACGGTCTGGTCTGCAGTATTGAGAATGGAGGTACGTATTAATGAGGGTTTTTGATACTTTTTCTGTCGTTATGGAGCGGTGAGATGGTAGCGCTGTGCGTAAGGTCTAACGAACTGTCAAAATAAATACGCGCATTTAATTTTCAATATATTTCTAGGTTTATTTATTCCTAAAACCATCAATCTTCAGTTCGACGACCGCTTATTAGTCTTAATCCATTACAAAATCATTACACTTCCAAATAAAATAGAATATCGATTTTTATACGGCATCTATCTGACAGCTGTTTGGACCAGACGCCTACCCTAGCGCAGGTGGCAGAAAAAAATATCTAAAACGCTCATTGGATCGTTGCGTTGGCGAGTAAGGCAAAATAAGGTGTATAAAAATTATGTCCCAGTGCACTTTAATTCTGTGTAATACGAACGTCCTAACATAATATATGTATAACAGAATTTATTCGGTAAATATTGTTGCACTTGAATGTACATAAAATCGTTTTTGAACGACGAGTTGGGGCCTGAGGCCCTACCGCGAACCACGAACGAAGTGTAGGGCCTCTGTTTCATCATCCCCGAATAAAATATATCTGTGAGATATACGTTAGCTCTCCTTTTCCCTTACATGCTTGAGAAAACGACAGTGATAATTTTATCTGACGGATATGTTTTGAGTAGATTATGAACAGGCCGTTACCCGCGTTTAAAAAATCCGCCTTTTTGAATAACTTGATTTTTGGTCGGATCGCGTTGACAATCGATCTTTGGGGGGGTTGGCATATCTTTATTAAAATGACGATGAAAATATATGGTCGCCGTCTTCAATAATTTATTTCCAATCGTTTTGCAAATAAATCTATTGGCGCTTGCATTGTCTTAAAGACTTGAAAACCTTGGCAGAATTGCTTCATTTAAGGTCCGATTGACAATCGATGTCAGATTCAGATTGATTTATTTCTCAATAAGATACAATGTTGTTATGTGAATACATTTTAAAATCGTCTGGCTCATAGTACATAATGTTAAATAAGGTGCTACAAGGTGCCATATTTAATTACCAAAGTTACTTAAATAAAAACCGAATGACCTTTTTACAGGCATGCTGGGCTCCAGGAAGGGAGTGAACCTGCCTGGCCTTCCTGTAGACCTGCCAGCCGTCTCCGAGAAGGACAAATCCGATCTCCTCTTTGGTGTTGAACAGGGCGTGAGTACACCATACACATCATTTGATATTCAATTTCGCAAGTATACCCTAGTAAAAGCCTACCAAAAAAATCAATTTCGTAAGCGTTTGTTAACTTAACAAGCCGCTAATAATTGTTTGTCCCTTTCGGTCTTAACAATGTGTCCATAAGAGCAAAAGGAACAAACAATTATTAGCGGCTTGTTAAGGTAACAAACGTTTATGAATAAGGGGGTTATTTACATTAGTAAAATTTTTAAAGTTTGTACAAAAATAATTATTAGAGCTAACAGCACAAGTTACCCTTTTCCTATTTTGTTACCAACTTTTTAATGATATACAATTAATTATTGATTGATTTCCTAGGGTTTAACTTTCTTAATTATGCAAAATAATACTATAAATTTAGGCTAATCATATCATTTTAACGATCAGCCTTAATTGTGTTCAAAACTTTTGTAAACTGCTTATTTACGTTTTCTCTAGTCTATATAAATAAGACCACCAAAGGGGTAATAAGAAAAGGGAAAAACCACGATACTTTTATGATAATACGTTATCCATGTAGACATAAAATATTCTCTATTATCAGATGACAATCTCAACAACATACGATAAACAATAAGACACGCATTCCGCATTTTTATTTATTACCACAAACATCTGACAGTCACGCGTCGATAGCATGTCACTTATCTATGATGTTTATGTAATCTATATCAAGTCAATATAAGATGTTACTACGTACGAGGGATATATTATCTTATGTAAAGAAAGCACGTTGAGTTTTATCTAGAAATTCAAGGCCTTGACTTTGATTGTTGAAATTGAACATCTTATTTCTATACTTTGAACCTTAAGGAGTTATTATTAAAGTAAGGTGTGAAATCGAATTGGAGATCAAAAATGTAAACAAATGGGATACCACCACAAAAAAATAATCACGAGAGGGGGGTAATCTAAAATCATTCAAATACTTATAAAAAATGCGTATTTACCGTCACTGACGGTACGCAGAATTTTTAAATATTTTACAAAGTTTTAATACAATACATTAAGCGAAATATATAATTTTTTTAATAATATATTTCGCTACTTTTAATAAAATGTAAGGTGTTTAATTTATACTACTGGCAATGATAAGAAATCTTAAACTCTTGGTTCGCAGTTATAACAATAACTAGTTTATTCGTAATTTAATACGGTAACTACACTAAGAACCATTTAAGAGGGTTCGCATTTATAACTATGAACCTACTTCAAAAATCAAAACAAGAGGGTGCACCAAATGACTGTTTTATGAATTTTTACTCCTAAAATTTTGCATTACAAAGTATACAGATTTTAGTATTTTTACCTACAAATCAATCATTTTCATATTTTAATCGAAATGGATTCGATCGTAACTAAGATGAAGATTGAAATTCGTTCCCCGACTATCCTAACGATTAAAGTGACACGACATTCCTTTTCAAACATTGATTATGTTGATTATTTACATCATTCTAGCAAATTTTCTAGGTTTTATTTTTGTAATCAGGAACCGTCGACACTCAGATGTAATGTTTTTTATTGTCATATCCAAAAATATGTTAACGATTGTGATACTTTGTGTATCGAACATACTTTGACTTTCGCGTATCTACATCTACCTTTGAGTATTTATCTAAATACTCAAAGACATCTACACATAAAACATTGTCTTAGGTTAAGTACCTGTAAGCTGTAAGGATAGTTGTAAGTGAAGTGTTAAATAAAATAAAATAAAAAACCAATCTCAAAATGCGACATTAATTTACAAAGGTGTTAAAAACTACATTCGATATAAAACGTTTTATACCCCTGGAATGTCACTTTAACATTGACTTTGTAATGTCATGTCATTGTCA
This sequence comes from Thaumatotibia leucotreta, assembly GCA_025490895.1. Taxonomy (NCBI): domain Eukaryota; kingdom Metazoa; phylum Arthropoda; class Insecta; order Lepidoptera; family Tortricidae; genus Thaumatotibia; species Thaumatotibia leucotreta. Next base: position 19,027 of record JALPQI010010227.1, on the reverse strand, counting down.
TAGATTGTTTACATTTTTGATCTCGAATTCCATTTCAGAGCTTATATGTATATTTTTCTTATTGCTCTTTTTTAAGGCATACATTAATCAAGGTGGTAATTATGTCCGACAGAAAGTATGCTGTTGTATCAGTAAAGCGATGTTGTATATTATGTAAATTGATAACTATCTAAAGTTAAATACCTGCAGCGGAGAATTCTGTTTTTTTATTATTTTCGAGTTTTAATCATCATGAAGGATCAGACTCAAAAGCACTGTAACCAAGGACTGAATTACAAAAATCTCAGACTGGACGAACATCTTCATTCAGGAGATGTGGCGTGTTTGGTATAAAGGAAATCTTTACTGATTGCGTTTGACAAATGATACACATGGCTTTATTGTGTTTGGAATAACTCGAATGACACTTTACACCATAGCTTCCTCAAATCAGACAGACACAGCCATATTTGTGTGAGTGAGATAAGTATAAGACATGTCAGAGTGTCCTATCCTTCGAATCGCGTTGCAAACCTCGTCGCTTTGAATCGCCTACGAGTCAGGGTGTAAATCATACACTTGTACAGGTGGACATGATCTTCGCATCATTCATCCGCAACGGCGCCGCGCTGGCGGAGATCCGGGGCATCCTCGGCGAGAAGGGCAAGAACATCAAGATCATCTCCAAGATCGAGAACCACCAAGGCATGATCAACTTGGACGAAATCATCGCTGTGAGTACCTCTTAACTTATAAAGGGTGAAATCTTTTCATCATCATCCTATTTAAGCGCTGGGCCCTTGTCGGTAGAGTAATCGCCATCTCTCTCTGTGGTCCGTCAATTCCTTTACCTCCTTGTACCTTTTCCTTCAGTTGGTCTACATACGCCCTTCGCGGCCTTCCCCTTCCCCTCCTTGCTTCTATCTGCCCTTCTATTAGATTTTTGATGAAATTGTCATGTCGTACAAGGTGGCCAAACATTCTCCCTCTTCGGTTTTCTATTGTTGCTAAGATAGCTCTTTTTTCTTGGACTGAATTAAGCACTTCCTCGTTTGTTTTCATTCACCACATTTCATGCAATCTTTTACATGATACAAAATTATATTTCCTGTATCTACTCATGATTGCGATCAACTTACACTATGGGCCTTATAATATATCTAATTCGGCAGAAAAAAATATAACTACTACAGTCGAGTGCATTAATATGTATACACATTTGAAAGAGATCAGTATGGATAATTGTATACAAATTAATGACAACTCGATTGTAACTAGCGACAGCTGGTTTCGCAATTTGTATGGAGATGTAGAAGTTGTGGTAACTTTTTCAAAGATGGTCACATGGTAAAAGTTAGCTGTAATCATGAGTAGATCCAGAAAATATGATTTTGTGTCATTTAAAAGATTTCACCCAGTATTATAGTCAAGGTGGGTGAGTGAAACAGAGGGGCAACACTTCATAAATTTACTTGTTATGAAAAATTTAGTCATTGAAACGTATCACGTCACCAGTTTCTAATTAGTCCCCTGCCGGACAAAGGACTCTCCTATTACCTAAGCGTATGGATGAATTAATGCATACAGTTCAATACGATCGCCAATCCGCTGGGCAAGCGAATTGGCGATCGCAGTAGTTTGTTCTCTCCACTATGATGATGCTGCTGCCCATCATCAATGGAGCATTCCATAAAAATGTCACGTACGGACACAGTCATTTCAATACTTTTGAGAAATTAAATGAGGTAACCGAGTATGGTCATAATAATATAATATAAAGGCAGACAGTGTTTCTTAGCAGCCAACATATTTTATTAGGGTATAGCTACCGTACGTATAGCGTCACGTACGGACAAAAAGTGGACGTTTTCATGGAATGCTCCCAATCTTCTATAAATAAATGGTCAGTGACACAATCCTTTAAAGTTGCCGATTTCTAAGAATGAACTTTTGACTGACATTTCAGCTCTCATTCCTTAGTATAGCTATCATAGGCCGATGATGATGATGATGACTGGCGTTTGTCCGATCTTGAATATGCCACACGTTTTATTGTTATAAAGCCTTAAATAAATTATCATTTATTTCTCAAGAGAATCCCAGGGCATTTCTCAGAGCATAAACGGACATCTCATTCATCTGGTCACGTTTTTTTGGTAGTGGCTGATGATTTGAGGTTGGTTTTGGTTGTCTTATAGAGAAACGGTTGCTGTATCTGACGACCGAAAATGGTACCAAATGATGCAGCCACTTTCAAAAAAACGTGACCAGATGAATGAGATGTCCGTTTACGCTCTGAGAAATACCCCCCAGATCACCGTTGATATTTCCGTCCGTCCGTGTTACGTAAAATCTTACAAGAGCAATTCTGGCATTTTTTAAATTGATCTAGGTGACGTCTATATATTTAATAATAACTCGCAGAAGCGTCCATTTATTAAATATTAATTTATATTTCAGGCCTCTGATGGTATCATGGTCGCCCGCGGTGACCTCGGCATTGAGATCCCTCCCGAGAAGGTGTTCCTCGCACAGAAGACCATGATTTCTAGGTGCAACAGGGTAAGTTACATCATCCCCTCCCAGGCCACTGCAGCAGTGTTATTCACTAAGGAAACCGCCTTGCTAACAGCGCTGTGTCATCGCTGCGGCAGCGTCGAGCCTAAAAATGGTATTCACTAATGCACTTTAAACGACACTAGCGCTCGGCGACGAATGCGGCGTGAGCTGGAACTGCACTGCGTCGAGCGAGAGTTACCGCCTACAGTTCGACGACGAGCTGTTCTATGTTAGTGAATACCGTTTTTCGCAACGCTGCGCTCGACGTCGAAGTGAAGGCTGTGTCGTCGTCGAGCTCGTTGACAAACGCAGCGTCGAATGTGTGAATAAGAGAATAGCATAGCCGGACGTTGGTCTCCTATTAACTATGCGTATCGACTCAGTATAGTTGCCGATTTCTAGAAATGAACTATTGACAGTTTAGAAATGAACCTTATACACCGTGGTCTCTAATAACCCGAAAGATTTTAACCACGCATTTTTGATGTAAAAACAAACAAAAAAATATATAAATGACTTTAGTTATTTTTGGCGAAAAAAATTTTTTTTTTAATATTTTTCTCAAATGTTATTTCATTTTTGAATGTATTTTAACATAAAAAGTAAAAGTTATTCATAAAACTAGCACTTGCAATGAGTGTTAAGGTTTTTTTTACAAAAACCTCATTTTTAAAAGGTTTTATTTCTCACTTTTTGACATCTATTAATGAGGTTAGTGAGACTATTCTCCATAATGGCACTAACGCCGTTAAAAAGACCTTATGTACCGAGTTACAATTAGAAAATATGTTTTTTTTTTAATTGGTAATAACTCTGAAACTAGGCGATATCCAGAAAAGTTTATAACCACTTGAACGTCCACCCCGCGCGACCATATTCCGGTCAACTGTCCGGGTTTTTTTAGCGACGTACGCCCCGCGCTGCGCAGTCACAAGATTTTACAAAAACGTTTATATTTTCTAAACTACTTAAGGTATAATAATAAAAAAAATCAGGAGTATAAATGAAAATACAATTATTAAAATACAATGATAGTCATTGTAAAATACCTAATGATTTTGACTATAATCAAGGTTAAACTTAACACATCGGTAAAAAAATAAGAAAGATAACCTTCATATTTTAAACTCACTTGACAGGTATCACACTGTCAAAAACTTAAGATGATACACATCGTATAGAGCACACGTTCCTGATCATTTTTATGTATAATAACCCCAAAAATATGTAAATTAACGTGAAATACTTACGACATAACTAGGAGTCCTTAGCAAACACTCAGGCAGTTTGACCCAACACTGACAAATTATATTTTTTTATCGACTGAGTAACGAGCGTACACTGCCATATATATTTTTTAGCGCAAACTAGTTTATTAGGCTACGTTGTTGCAACAAGGGAATTAGGAAATAATGCCTCTATATTTCGCTAAATGCCGCTATAATCAACTGTGTCTCCTTCGACTTCATTGGATAGTATAGCATCCACGAACAGTCTACTGCCTTTTTTGTTTGGATACTATGCTATCATCGGACGTTCAAGTGGATAAGTACGACATTATAGTTTCTAAATGTGGTCAGGAACACACTGTTAAAATCTTTCGGGTTATTAGAGACTACGGTGTATATATGATGATCGAAAAAACGGTGAGTCTTACCCTCATATTAATAAGAATTCATCTCTAACTGTCAAAAGTTCATTCTTAGAAATCGGCAACTATGAGAGGCAAATAGCTATAATTGCCACGCTGGGCAAGTGGGTTGGCGCTCGCAGTAGTGTGTCCACTATGATGAAACTGCTGCCTACCATCAATCTTCTATAAAGGTATATTCATAGACTCTTTAATCTCTTAGTCGACTCTTACGACACCCACGGGAAGATTTGGGGTGGTAAAAAATGTATTAAGCTATAGCTGGTGGTATGCCTAAACTATAATTTATATCTAAACAAGACTTAACAGAAAAATCTGATCCTAAATCTGCAATTATCGGTAATGAATGGTGTACTATCTTGCTGTCATGTCACTCGCATTTATTAAAAAATGTCGGCCTTTGACAAACGGGGCGATCATCATAAGCAGAGCCCAGAGCCTACACGTAAATATTTGTTATAAATTATTTATTTTATTTGGGGATGGATATCTTCTACTACACAATAGTCAATATCGATAAAATAACGTGTCTCTCAATGACTAGATTACGACAGTATTTTGTTTAGCCGTGGAAAATCCAGGCTCTGGTCACAAGTCTATCGATGATAACTATCATCTCGTAACTAACAGACCATTGTAAACTATTGTATAACTAGCATGTAAGTGATTTGGTGTAATAGTCAGTAATAATGTAAACTTATATGAATAAATATATTTATTTTCTTGTAAACTCCACAGGTCGGCAAACCAGTGATCTGCGCCACCCAAATGTTAGAATCCATGGTGAAGAAACCGCGTCCCACCCGCGCTGAGACTTCCGACGTCGCCAACGCCATCCTCGACGGAGCCGACTGTGTCATGCTCTCAGGAGAAACTGCCAAGGGAGACTACCCGTTGGAGTGTGTCCGGACTATGGCTAATATCAGCAAGGAGGCCGAAGCTGCTATTTGGCATAAACAGCTGTTCTCTGAACTGGTGGCTCAGGTGAGAGACTAGGATAGACTGGGTAGACTGTGTGATGCTTTCAGGGGAGACTGCCAAGGGAGACTACCCGTTGGAGTGTGTCCGGACCATGGCTAATATCAGCAAGGAGGCCGAAGCTGCTATTTGGCATAAACAGCTGTTCTCTGAACTGGTGGCTCAGGTGAGAGACTAGGATAGACTGGGTAGACTGTGTGATGCTTTCAGGGGAGACTGCCAAGGGAGACTACCCGTTGGAGTGTGTCCGGACCATGGCTAATATCAGCAAGGAGGCCGAAGCTGCTATTTGGCATAAACAGCTGTTCTCCGAACTGGTGGCTCAGGTGAGAGACTAGGATAGACTGGGTAGACTGTGTGATGCTTTCAGGAGAGATGGCCAAGGGAGACTACCCGTTGGAGTGTGTCCGGACCATGGCTAATATCAGCAAGGAGGCCGAAGCTGCTATTTGGCATAAACAGCTGTTCTCCGAACTGGTGGCTCAGGTGAGAGACTAGGATAGACTGGGTAGACTGTGTGATGCTTTCAGGAGAGATGGCCAAGGGAGACTACCCGTTGGAGTGTGTCCGGACCATGGCTAATATCAGCAAGGAGGCCGAAGCTGCTATTTGGCATAAACAGCTGTTCTCCGAACTGGTGGCTCAGGTGAGAGATTAGGATAGACTGGGTAGACTGTGTGATGCTTTCAGGAGATACAGCTAAGGGAGACTACCCTTTGGAGTGTGTCCGGACCATGGCTAATATCAGCAAGGAGGCTGAAGCTGCTATTTGGCATAAACAGCTGTTCTCCGAACTGGTGGCTCAGGTGAGAGACTAAATTAGAGACTAGGATAGACTAGGCAGACTCTGTGATGTTCTCAGAAGAGACAGCTAAGGGAGATTACTTGTTGGAGTGTGTCCGGACCATGGCTAATATCAGCAAGGAGGCCGAAGCTGCTATTTGGCATAAACAGCTGTTCTCCGAACTGGTGGCTCAGGTGAGAGACTGTCTTATCTTATTGGTGGGGCCTTTACGGATACACTTCCATTGGGATCTTTTGTGGAATTCGGGAATGTTCTATTAACTTAATATGTTTGAGGACGGACCCTAGGGGCAGTGTTTTGACCTTCTTCGGTTCCAGATAGCCGGAACCAAAGTCTTTCATCCTTTGTTTGGTGAGGGCATGACATTCGAACATCAAGTGTTTGATTGTCTCCGAGGTGAGGGGCTAAATTAAAGACTAGTAAGATAGATAAGGCTGTGTCATGCTCTCAGGAGAGACTGCTAAGGGAGGTTACCCGTTGGAGTGTGTCCGGACTATGGCTAATATCAGCAAGGAGGCTGAAGCTGCTATTTGGCATAAACAGCTGTTCTCCGAACTGGTGGCTCAGGTGAGAGACTAGGATAGACTGGGCAGATTGTGTGATGCTTTCAAGATACAGCTAAGGAAGACTACCCGTTGGAGTGTGTCCGGACCATGGCTAATATCAGCAAGGAGGCTGAAGCTGCTATTTGGCATAAACAGCTGTTCTCCGAACTGGTTGCTCAGGTGAGAGATTAGGATAGACTGGGTAGACTGTGTGATGCTTTCAGGAGATACAGCTAAGGGAGACTACCCTTTGGAGTGTGTCCGGACCATGGCTAATATCAGCAAGGAGGCTGAAGCTGCTATTTGGCATAAACAGCTGTTCTCCGAACTGGTGGCTCAGGTGAGAGACTAAATTAGAGACTAGGATAGACTAGGCAGACTCTGTGATGTTCTCAGAAGAGACAGCTAAGGGAGATTACTTGTTGGAGTGTGTCCGGACCATGGCTAATATCAGCAAGGAGGCCGAAGCTGCTATTTGGCATAAACAGCTGTTCTCCGAACTGGTGGCTCAGGTGAGAGACTGTCTTATCTTATTGGTGGGGCCTTTACGGATACACTTCCATTGGGATCTTTTGTGGAATTCGGGAATGTTCTATTAACTTAATATGTTTGAGGACGGACCCTAGGGGCAGTGTTTTGACCTTCTTCGGTTCCAGATAGCCGGAACCAAAGTCTTTCATCCTTTGTTTGGTGAGGGCATGACATTCGAACATCAAGTGTTTGATTGTCTCCGAGGTGAGGGGCTAAATTAAAGACTAGTAAGATAGATAAGGCTGTGTCATGCTCTCAGGAGAGACTGCTAAGGGAGGTTACCCGTTGGAGTGTGTCCGGACTATGGCTAATATCAGCAAGGAGGCTGAAGCTGCTATTTGGCATAAACAGCTGTTCTCCGAACTGGTGGCTCAGGTGAGAGACTAGGATAGACTGGGCAGATTGTGTGATGCTTTCAAGATACAGCTAAGGAAGACTACCCGTTGGAGTGTGTCCGGACCATGGCTAATATCAGCAAGGAGGCTGAAGCTGCTATTTGGCATAAACAGCTGTTCTCCGAACTGGTTGCTCAGGTGAGAGATTAGGATAGACTGGGTAGACTGTGTGATGCTTTCCGGAGAGACAGCCAAAGGAGACTACCCGTTGGAGTGTGTCCGGACCATGGCTAATATCAGCAAGGAGGCCGAAGCTGCTATTTGGCATAAACAGCTGTTCTCCGAACTGGTAGCTCAGATGAGAGACTATTAGGTCCTGGTTTTGCTGGCATAGGCTTGGCAGATTGTGTTGTTCTTAGGAGAGACAGCTAAGGGAGATTACCCGTTGGAGTGTGTCCGGACTATGGCTAATATCAGCAAGGAGGCCGAAGCTGCTATTTGGCATAAACAGCTGTTCTCCGAACTGGTGGCTCAGGTGAGACTATTAGATACTAGTTTGATTGGAATAGGCTTGGCAGACTCAGTGTTCTTAGGGGAGACAGCTAAAGGAGATTACCCGTTGGAGTGTGTCCGGACCATGGCTAATATCAGCAAGGAGGCCGAAGCTGCTATTTGGCATAAACAGCTGTTCTCCGAACTGGTGGCTCAGGTGAGAGACTAGGATATACTAGGCAGACCTGTGATGCTTTCAGAAGAGACAGTTAAGGGAGATTACTCGTTGGAGTGTGTTCGGACCATGGCTAATATCAGCAAGGAGGCTGAAGCTGCTATTTGGCATAAACAGCTGTTCTCCGAACTGGTTGCTCAGGTGAGAGACTGTCTTATCTTATTGGTGGGGCCCTTACGGATATACTTCGACCCATTGGGATCTTTTGTGTAATTGCCCCCTGTTTCGCCTACCCCCGGGATTGTTCTATCTACTCAATATGTTTGAGGACGGACCCTACGGGCAGTGTTTTGACCTCCTTCGGGTCCAGATAGCCGGAACCGAAGTCTTTCATCTTTTGTCTGGCGAGGGCATGACATTCGCTCATCAAGTGTTTGATTGTCTCCGAGGTGAGGGACTAAATTAGAGACTAGTAAGATAGATAAGGCTGTGTCATGCTGTTAGGAGAGACGGCTAAGGGAGATTACCCGTTGGAGTGTGTCCGGACCATGGCTAATATCAGCAAGGAGGCTGAAGCTGCTATTTGGCATAAACAGCTGTTCTCCGAACTGGTGGCTCAGGTGAGAGACTAGGATAGACTGGGTAGACTGTGTGATGCTTTCAGGAGCGATGGCCAAGGGAGACTACCCGTTGGAGTGTGTCCGGACCATGGCTAATATTAGCTAGGAGGCCGGAGCTGCTATTTGGCATAAACAGCTGTTCTCTGAACTGATTGCTCAGGTGAGAGACTAGGTTAGACTAGGATAGACTAGGCAGACTTGTGATGCTCTCAGGAGAGACTGCTAAGGGAGATCAGATTACCTATTGGCACAGACAACATAACCTCAAGACGTAGCATAGCAGGGCGACCCCCTCTGTCACGCATACGGAGAATTCACTCCATATTAGAGCCACGCCTCCATTGCTAACTTCAGTCTGGGGCCGGCGTTCATGAGATAATTACGAAAGTTTTAACGTGATTTACGTCATGCAAAATGCATTACTGTTGCGTGAAATTGTGTGGCAAGGATACAAAAACATCTAGTGTGCAAAAAGATGGTATTTCGTTTCACAAGTGAACAATTTTTTATAAATTTCAATTAAAATTAAAAATAGTTTAAGCATAAAATCTAGTGTGCTCGTTGATGTCTTTTTACAAAGTCTCTTTCTAATACTTTGCACGAAGTATAACTCCCTCCTTGTCTAGCGTAACGAGCAGGTAGGCCGTCTGAACTAGGGATGACTGTAGAGTATGTTTGTTTACTATCGATAAGGTAACTAAAGATAAATTAAAATCTTTATTCTCAATCGTACCAAGCAACAGACTCTGCGGTGGAGTCTTCGTATCCGAACTAGTGATGTCTATGCCTGCAGTCTGTTTACTATCGATAAGATATTACGATTATATTCAATTATCCTCATATAAATTCTGGTTTAGTGTAAAGTGTAGAAGTATAATTTTCATAAATACTAATAGGTATGTTAAATAATATTGTGTATCTTCTCTAAATGCCCAAACATGAAAGAAATGTGGATGAATGCTACAAAACGGTCTCATGATTGGTTTCCTGCTCCTAGCAGTGTGATATGTTCTCGGCACTTTAAACCGGAATATTTCAAATTAACAAAAAGATATATGGTGATATTAATATTTGACCGCAACTTTGTCTGCATGGATGATGATGATAAAATAACTATCCTTTGTCCTTTCCCGGGTCTTAAACTATCTCCATTCCAAATTTCATCTTAACCGGTTTAAATGTGAAGATGAAGACACAGCAGACAGACAGTACATTTTTTTTTTATATAAAATGCATTTCAAGCTAGCATCATAAGCTAGTATCATAATATGTCCTTATCTTCGGGGATGATGATGATAATAATGATGATGATGAATGAAATATCGTATGTCCTTTCCCGGGTCTTAAATAATCTCCATCCAAAATTTCATCTAAATTGGTTCAGCGATTAAAGCGTGTAGACGCAGTAAACTGACAGACATACTTTCGCATTTATGGTATGCATTAGTACGGATATGGATTTACGGTTTTGTCGGTAAGTCACTGACAAACATCGAATTGTGAAAGCGATAGACATTACAACCATCGATACTTTTATCGACATTCGGAAATCACTAGCGACCGGCGGACATTTTTGTTTACACCTCATTGACCTTGAAACGACGAATCACAACACAGTTAGCTTATGTTACGCCGCCCGCACCTCAGCATTTTTGGCAGCATCGGTTTAAATGAAATAATTGTCTAAAGCTACGTCTTTAGGTTATGTTGTCTGTGCCTATTGGAGAGTGTCCGGACTATGGCTAATATTAGCAAGGAGGCTGAAGCTGCTATTTAGCATAAACAGCTGCTATGTGGCATAAACAGCTGTTCTCCGAACTGGTTGCTCAGGTAATTAAATCCTAGTTTGTCTTGAATTGGCTTGGCAGACTCTGTGATGTTCTTAAGGGAGACGGCTAAGGGAGATTATCCTTTGGAGTGGAACCCAGAACCTCCAGCTTCATAGGCTGGGTCACTACCAACTAGGCTACGGAAGCTGACATAGAGACTAACCCCCTTATTCATAAACGTTTGTTAACTTAACAAGCCGCTAATAATTGTTTGTCCCTTTCGGTCTTAACAATGTGTCCATAAGAGCAAAAGGGACAATTATTAGCGGCTTGTTAAGTTAACAAACGTTTATGAATAAGGGGGGTAACACTCGAACTTGTGATTTTCAGGTATCAGCCCCAATCGACCCCGCGCACTCCGTAGCCATCGCGGCCGTAGAAGCGTCCACGAAGTGCCTCGCGTCGGCTATAGTCGTGATCACCACCAGCGGCCGCTCCGCCCACTTGCTCAGCAAATACCGGCCCCGCTGCCCCATCATCGCCGTCACCCGCCAGCCGCAGACCGCCCGCCAGGCCCATCTCTACCGGGGAGTGCTGCCCATCGTCTACCAGGGTAACTATACTGCTGTCACCACTTGCTCAGCCAGTACCGGCCCCGCTGCCCCATCATCGCCGTCACCCGCCAGCCGCAGACCGCCCGCCAGGCCCATCTCTACCGGGGGGTGCTGCCCATCGTCTACCAGGGTAACTATACTGCCCATGTCACTACCACCTGCTCAGCAAGTAGTTTTTACACACTCAATAGGCTACTTGACTCATATCAAATTTAGTGCAAAAAATTGTTATTTTCTGTAGTATTTATTGAAAAGATCAATATTTTTTCGATTACGGTGTATTAAATTGTTTGATGGGTACATATTTTTTATTGAAAAATTAAACGTACTCTGAAAACGGTGTCGGCCATGATGTGACGTCATAGGATCTTAAACTAACTTCATATCGAATCTTATACGAGTGAAATTCGCCATGGACATGTAGGCATGTAGCTTTGCTGTAACATTGACATAACATAAGTTACATGTCAAATGTTTGTTTTCGGTTTGAGTGACGTCACACCACAGATAATCTAAGCATTAACATGGCTGATATCATTTTCGCGCGGTAACGAAAGTTTAAATTTTAAGTTATAATTTTGCGGTTTTCTAGGTCGTGAAAAAATATATTTATATTTTTTTCCGTTAATCAGATATTGATTAATGATATAAGGCGAACTTTAAAAATGGGTCAAGTAGCCTATTCGGTTGGTCTGGATATGCCTTTAACATTGATCTTTTCGACGGAATATAGCGACAACTCGTTCCAACTTAGGTTCAGAATCACTATAAGGAACACCTTATATACTTGTTCTATGAATAAAAGTGATCTAAACTAAGTCTGTATAAATGAAACCTATGTACAAGAACTTGTACTCAAATGACGTGAAGTTTTTCGTGATTTTTTTTGTTAAGTATGGTATTAAATAATTAAGAATCAGTTTTTAATACATGTACTGTTTATTTTTTGACATTATTATAATAATAATAAAATTAAAAATAATTAAGTATGTTAATTGTTAAATATTTTAGCTAAGTTTCCTTTATCTAGACGATCAAGTAATTTTCTCAATATGCAATGCCGTTTAGATACTTTTTTATTCGTTCAATAAAAAAAGACATGTGAAGTCTACTGATACCACCACTCCAACGCTATATTTCGTAACCCATTTTTTTATATATTTGTAGCTACGGAACCCTTTGAATGCGAGACCAATTCGCACTTGGCCGGTTTTTATCACTTAATTTTTAATGTGTGCGATGGCTTCCCGCATTTTATAGCCAAGTCCCGCAATTAATTCCCGAATGTATCGTATATCTGTGAACTAAATATCCCTCTGTCACTGTCGATTACGTGACATGTTTCTTATTACCAACACCATAAAGTTAAAAATACGTCTGTGGTACGTCACCTCAGGATGCTTAGTCAAGTTGCCAATCGCTAACGCTTAGTAGCGTATCGTAGTTTTCCCTCTCTGTCACTCTTTCATATTAGTGCGACAGACAGTTAGCTGCCTTTCGTTTACGATTGACGATTAAGCGCTAGCGATTGGCAACTTATCTAAGCACTCTGTTGTTTTAATAAAATCGCAATAATTAATTCTCGAACACATATGGGCTTGTCCATTAAACACGTCATACTGTATAGGGGGAGGGGGGGGTCAAGTAAAAATCATCAATTATCACCATAGGGGAGGGGGGGTCAATGGTCATCGGACAATCTGCTGAACAACATTATAGCCAGTAAAAATAAATCTTTACTTTTTTATAAAACACTTTAAATTCTAAGTTTTAAAAGGTCGCGTACCTCGTAGTTGTCAAAAACGTACGTAAATTCAAGTGTTATTAAAAGGACTACTTATGTTAGCAAAAAATTACACGTCATATTGGCTAGAAAATATCACCAAATATCACCATGGGGGTCTAAAACAGGCCAAAATCGTATGACGTTATTAATGGACAATCCCTATCTGTGAACTATGGTTGGCAACGCTAGCTGTAAGGGTCATTTGCAGAAAAAGTGTACCTTTTAATTTTTTTATGCGATCATTGTCTGTAATACACCATTTTACTCGGCATAGTGCGTTCTTTTCAGTTATGAAACAAAAAACGTATGTGTCTAACGTCACGAAAATAAGTATTTAAATTGAGATTTCTCACTTTACTGCCATACTGAAGGTATGAAAAATTCTGTAACAAAGTAGAGATTTTTTTTTATCAGTTTCGTTACATTTCGTTTCATACATTTAGTATGGGAGTAACTAAACTGAGTAATCTCAATTTACATGCTATTTTCGTGACATTAGAGACATACTTTTTTTGTTTCATAACTGAAAAGTACGCACGATGCCGAGTAAAATGGTGTAAAAAGGTACATTTTTTCTGCAAATGACCCATAACCAGTGATCGGATTAGGTAGTGCCATTTCGCGGGACTTCGGTACGTTATCTTAGTGTGGACATAACTTCTAAGCCCGACATTTAATACGAAAAGTAAAATTTTTGTTCGAAAATTTACAATTTTATAGTTATTTTGTTTACTTTCAGTTTGATATTGATAATAATTAGTCTAATTTTACTAATCCAACATGGTTTTAAGGGTATTTTTGCACAACAGCTAATTTCGTCATATGAAATATCGAGACAAACCAATGTTGTTTTACGATACTATCATAAAAAATGTATGTAGTGAGTATTATATCCTAATAAATAATAAAAAAATGTGTGCCTTTATTAATGATTTTCTAGTTGTTAATTTCACACTCGTAGTTAAATGAATTTCACACTCGTAGTTAAATGACTGGTTTAATCAATCATTTTTACTTCTTTACCGGACTTTGAGACGCTCTTATTGGGACTCTTTTGGACGATCTCACTGGACTTTGCTTTCGTTAACTACTAACAGGACTGAGGTTCTGGTGGTCTAAAGTAGAGCAGTCATAGAGTTTTCTTTACTAATTGTTTTATTTCTACTACTGTTAGTAGCAGCTATAAAAACATCAAATAAAAGATGTATTCACCACAAAATACAAAATCCTTTCATTTTTTAATGTTTCTTCAATTTATGACATAACAAGAAAATGTTCTGTAATAAAATATAAGTCCCAGGATCCCGAGGCTTATCCATGTTAAGTATAATGTTTAAGGTCATTCACCCGAAATGGCACTACCTAATCCGATCACTGCCCATAACCCACCTCATTAGGCATGATGACTGGCAAGTCAAATCAGCATCTTTTTTCGAACTGTCAAAACGATCAACACTATGGAATTTTATATGAAATACTCAAAAGTGACTTCACGTTTGAGTACTGCCAAATGATCTACTCTTTTAAGTTCTTTTCAATTTATTAAATAGAAGTTCTGTACAAAAAATACTGCAATCTACATTTTAGTAATAATTTCTTCCTGTATTATAAATAAAATAAATAAATAAAATAAATATCTTGGGACATCTTACAAAAATCGACCTAGTCCCACGGTAAGCTCAATTAAGGCTTGTGATGTGGGTACCAGGCGACGTATATATAATAGACAGATACATATAGATACTTAAATACATACACAACCATGACCAAGGAACAAATATTTGTGATAAATAAATACACAAATAATGCTCTCGCCGGGATTCGAACCCGGATCCTCCAGCTTCGTAGGCAGGGTCACTACCAACTAGGCTACGGAGGCTGTTGTGCATAATGTTAAATAATTTATTTTAACTACAGTCATCATCCCTATTGCTTTTGGGGGCATTTTTGAGCTGGCGTTAGACGTCCATGTTATATATGGTCGCAGGTATGACGTGATTAATGAACAAGCCCTATCTGTGAACTATGGTTATCAACGCTAGCTATAACCCCATATTTTTTTTCTCCAGCGCCAGCGGCCAGCAATTGGCTGCAGGACGTAGATGATCGCGTGCAGACCGGCGTGAAGTTCGGCCGCGCCCGCGGCTTCATCAACACCGGCGATCTCATCGTCGTCGTCACCGGCTGGAAGCAGGGCTCCGGCTTCACCAACACCATGCGTGTCGTGTGAGTATCGTATAGCTACTCGTGTGTCCCCAGTGGCCAGCTACTGGCTGCAGGACGTAGATCGCGTGCAGACCGGCGTGAAGTTCGGCCGCGCCCGCGGCTTCATCAACACCGGCGATCTCATCGTCGTCGTCACCGGCTGGAAGCAGGGCTCCGGCTTCACCAACACCATGCGTGTCGTGTGAGTATCGTATAGCTACTCGTGTGTCCCCAGTGGCCAGCTACTGGCTGCAGGACGTAGACGTGTGAGTATCGTATAGCTACTCGTATGTCCCCAGTGGCCAGCTACTGGCTGCAGGACGTAGACGTGTGAGTATCGTATAGCTACTCGTATGTCCCCAGTGGCCAGCTACTGGCTGCAGGACGTAGATCGCGTGCAGACCGGCGTGAAGTTCGGACCAACACCATGCGTGTCGTGTGAGTATCGTATAGCTACTCGTAATACGATGCTATACTATATACTATGTCCCCAGTGCCAGCGGCCAGCTACTGGCTGCAGGACGTAGACGTGTGAGTATCGTATAGCTACTCGTGTGTCCCCAGTGGCCAGCTACTGGCTGCAGGACGTAGACGTGTGAGTATCGTATAGCTACTCGTGTGTCCCCAGTGGCCAGCTACTGGCTGCAGGACGTAGACGTGTGAGTATCGTATAGCTACTCGTATGTCCCCAGTGGCCAGCTACTGGCTGCAGGACGTAGACGTGTGAGTATCGTATAGCTACTCGTATGTCCCCAGTGGCCAGCTACTGGCTGCAGGACGTAGACGTGTGAGTATCGTATAGCTACTCGTATGTCCCCAGTGGCCAGCTACTGGCTGCAGGACGTAGACGTGTGAGTATCGTATAGCTACTCGTATGTCCCCAGTGGCCAGCTACTGGCTGCAGGACGTAGACGTGTGAGTATCGTATAGCTACTCGTATGTCCCCAGTGGCCAGCTACTGGCTGCAGGACGTAGATCGCGTGCAGACCGGCGTGAAGTTCGGCCGCGCCCGCGGCTTCATCAACACCGGCGATCTCATCGTCGTCGTCACCGGCTGGAAGCAGGGCTCCGGCTTCACCAACACCATGCGTGTCGTGTGAGTATCGTATAGCTACTGTGTGTCCCCAGTGGCCAGCTACTGGCTGCAGGACGTAGACGTGTGAGTATCGTATAGCTACTCGTATGTCCCCAGTGGCCAGCTACTGGCTGCAGGACGTAGACGTGTGAGTATCGTATAGCTACTCGTATGTCCCCAGTGGCCAGCTACTGGCTGCAGGACGTAGACGTGTGAGTATCGTATAGCTACTCGTATGTCCCCAGTGGCCAGCTACTGGCTGCAGGACGTAGACGTGTGAGTATCGTATAGCTACTGTATGTCCCCAGTGGCCAGCTACTGGCTGCAGGACGTAGACGTGTGAGTATCGTATAGCGACTCGTATGTCCCCAGTGGCCAGCTACTGGCTGCAGGACGTAGACGTGTGAGTATCGTATAGCTACTCGTATGTCCCCAGTGGCCAGCTACTGGCTGCAGGACGTAGACGTGTGAGTATCGTATAGCTACTCGTATGTCCCCAGTGGCCAGCTACTGGCTGCAGGACGTAGACGTGTGAGTATCGTATAGCTACTCGTGTGTCCCCAGTGGCCAGCTACTGGCTGCAGGACGTAGACGTGTGAGTATCGTATAGCTACTCGTATGTCCCCAGTGGCCAGCTACTGGCTGCAGGACGTAGACGTGTGAGTATCGTATAGCTACTCGTATGTCCCCAGTGGCCAGCTACTGGCTGCAGGACGTAGACGTGTGAGTATCGTATAGCTACTCGTGTGTCCCCAGTGGCCAGCTACTGGCTACAGGACGTAGACGTGTGAGTATCGTATAGCTACTCGTGTGTCCCCAGTGGCCAGCTACTGGCTGCAGGACGTAGACGTGTGAGTATCGTATAGCTACTCGTATGTCCCCAGTGGCCAGCTACTGGCTGCAGGACGTAGACGTGTGAGTATCGTATAGCTACTCGTATGTCCCCAGTGGCCAGCTACTGGCTGCAGGACGTAGACGTGTGAGTATCGTATAGCTACTCGTGTGTCCCCAGTGGCCAGCTACTGGCTACAGGACGTAGATGATCGCGTGCAGACCGGCGTGAAGTTCGGCCGCGCCCGCGGCTTCATCAACACCGGCGATCTCATCGTCGTCGTCACCGGCTGGAAGCAGGGCTCCGGCTTCACCAACACCATGCGTGTCGTGTGAGTATCGTATAGCTACTCGTATGTCCCCAGTGGCCAGCTACTGGCTGCAGGACGTAGATGATCGCGTGCAGACCGGCGTGAAGTTCGGACCAACACCATGCGTGTCGTGTGAGTATCGTATAGCTGGGCATTTTCACTTCTAGGGACACCCAATTAGCTTAAGGGCGATTGTGCACCACAATGAATTTTACTGTCCGGCAGACCGAGTTTTCATGGTCCGATATGATGAGAAAAAAAACGCATGATTGGCTTGTGCACTTGTCCGTCTATTTACTCGGAGGTGCGGCATAGTAGCATGAAAAAAACGGATGATTGGCTTGTAAAATCGGACTATCGGGGACGGTAAAAGTCAGTGCAATTCCGGACGCAGTGCACAAGCATTAACACGTTTTTCATATCTGTCATCTCGGATCGGAAAAATACTGTCCGGAATGGGGAAAGGTAAAATGTCACAAGTGCACAAGCTACTATATACATTTAATGGCGTGGCATATCGGACCGTAAAAAACCGGACTACCGGACGGTAAAAGTCAGTGTAGTGCACAAACGCCCTAACTCTCACAAAAAGTTAACTTCTATGTTAGTTTTGTAACGACAATTAAGCATGAAATATTTACGTAAATCCTCTTTATTCATGTTTTTTATATTGCATAAACGCGTATTCTTTCTGGATTAAATGATAAAAAATATATTTGTTAATATTTAATACTTAATTGTCGTTACAAAACTGACATTGATGTTAACTTTTTTGTGAGAGTTACGTTAATTGGATGTCTCTAGAAGTAAAAATTCTCAGCTACGCGTATAGGGCTGCGACCATATACAGGCTGTCCGAAGATTATGGGACATGAAGCGAAAATACTTAATAATCCTTAATAAAAAATATAAAAGACTAATATGAAAGTAAGAATTTGTCAACTGAGTCACCATAATATAGCCAAAAATCTATTATTTTTATGATTTTCGGATATGTGGTATCCGCTTACTTATTATCAGAGATCAAAAAATGTGCGTCATTGTTCAATAATATGGACATGACTCCTAAATTAATTGCATAATTAATCATTTAATCATTTGCAGAAAATTACATATTTGACACCGGTAACCATAAAACCGGTAAATATATTTTTAAATAGTCACATTAAAGCTTCGAAATCAAATTTCAAGAAATTATTAGTTTGATTATTCATTTAATAAATTTTGGAGTCATGTCCATATTATTGCAAACAATGACGCACATTTGTCCGATCCCTGCTTATTATACATATTTTTGAAAAGTAACTCAGTTTTATTTTTTCTGTTTCAGGCATGTGGAGTAAATTCATGAAAACAACCATATAATCTAAGTATTAGTACAGCGGGCAGACGCGCTACTAGTGATATACAAACGGATATCTGTAAAAATGTTTCTCGGTATATATAATATACATTTAGTTTTAGGATTTCTATTTATTTAATGTGAATAAATACATCGCAAGAGTATTGTTGCATGATTGCGTATGCTGAATAAAGTTTTAAACTTGTATTTATGTTACATTTGATTTTTAATTACTATTATTTACCACTTTAACACATACCCTCTTCCTATCAAAATTTCGCATTCATTTATCGAACAAAAAAACGGCCTGTATGCCTAGCACATGATTGGCGCGACAGTATCTCGCCGCGAGATAGTCTATCCGTCCCTCTTTTGTTAATATAGCTAGTGAAGGCCGGGAGATCTATCTCGCGGCGACATATCT
>JALPQI010010226.1:0-33654 GCA_025490895.1 Thaumatotibia leucotreta | reverse complement strand
GTACTTTTTTTTTTTTAAATCATCAAAGTTTGCCTACATCCGGGTCATGAAATTTACATTATCTTTTATTTCTTAAAAACAGGTATACTTGAAAAAAATTTGATAATACCACGTAAATGCGGATGTAATTCCCTATCATTCGCCATTAAAAAAATAAAATTATCGTTAGTACTTTCGAAGGAAATATTGTTTTTAGACTTTTCGGTTTACATTAAATATTTCCGAAATTCCGCCGTATTAGATGGAGATATTTTAGCACGTGATAGCTCACGTGTATCTTAATCAACTGTATTTAAATCTCCATCTAATTCCGTGGAAAATAGAAGTTATCAATTTTTGAAGTTATATCCGGTTTTATTATAGCTAGGGCTGTCAAAACAACTTTACGGTCACTTGAGTTGAAAACTTATCCGGGTGCCATTTTTTACTTCTGGCTACGTTTCGATGAAAAGCTACATGTGACGGAGTCCACCCTCGTAAGGTGATTACTAAAACCCCATGTCAATGCGTGTAGCATGGAGGGACCGGGAGTGAGGCATTATGGAGCTTTGGAATTTGTATTAAAACTCGGCTATAAGGCAGAAGTAAAACGTTGGCGAATTCCGCAGAACTTTGAAGATGTACGCTTACTTGAGGTGAGAAAAAGAAGAATTCAATCGGAAATCAGAGAAAGAATAGGCCTGTCAGTAGATGTTGTACGTCCCACTTCAGGAACCACAAATGATGGGAATACTGCTCGAACTGTTTTTTCGGACCAATATCGTGTGACTTTTGCCGAAATCTTGAATATTGAGAAGTGGCTTTTGGATGACATTTATTTATGTTATTTTGACAGTAATCTCGAGTAACTTGCCAATCGATCCAATAAAATTCGACGCTTTTTGCAGAGATCTAGCATACCTGCTACGTAATTAAATACGATTGGCATCCAATGACAGTTACCTTGCACAAGATTCTTATACACGGTGCCAGAATAATAGAATTGTCCCCTTTGCCAATTGGAATGCTCTTTGAACAGGGGGCAGAAACAAGAAATAAATTGTGGAGGTCCGACAGAGAGCACGATTGTCGAAAAACGAGTCGAGAAGCGACAATGTTCGATTTGTTCCACAGAGCACTCGTTTCATCGGATCCCGTAATATCAGATTTGGAGCTAAGTGGCAGAAAGAATAAATTAAAAAAGAAACCGCTATCGACAGATGCAGTACGATTATTGAAATCTGTTGATTATTCGGTCCCAGATATTCAGGATAATGAAAATTTGGTCTTGTCCAATGAGGACTAAACTCGCAACCTGCATCCCTCCATTTCATCGAAAATGTTTTTATCTGACGGTTCATTTAATAGGACATTATTTGAATTTGAATTTAAATATTTTCTGAATGCCATTTTTCTTATTTGTTGTTATAGCGGCATATTACGGCCTATCACGGTTTGTGAGATACAGCTTGTTGACAGATAGACCGACGGACTTATATGACGAGACTGACTTAATTTCGCCAAAAATATATTTCTATTCAAAGTTGGGCAAAAAGTAATATGATTACTTCTGTAAATTAATCGGAAGGAGTAATATTACTTTTTGCTCAACTCTGTTTCTATTCAATGAATCGATTTATTTCCGGATATCCTAATGAAAGACAATGGTACCCGGATATACGAAGTGGCAACCCTGAGTATTTTTTTCAAAAATGTATATCTCCTATTTTTCACGGAATTAGACGGAGATTTAAATACAGTTGATTAAGATACACGTGAGCTATCACGTGCTAAAATATCTCCATCTAATACGGCGGAATTTCGGAAATATTTAATGTAAACCGAAAAGTCTAAAAACAATATTTGCTTCGAAAGTACTAACGGCAATTTTATTTTTTTAATTGCGAATGATAGGGAATTACATCCGCATTTACGTGGTATTATCAAAAAAATTTCAAGTATACCTGTTTTTAAGAAATAAAAAATAATGTAAATTTCATGACCCGGATATAGGCAAACTTTGATGATTTTAAAAAAATAAAGTACTCGTCCTAATGAGGTGGGAGTTCTAGTCTGATATTAGTAATAGTATTGTCTATCGTATTTTGTAAAAAAAGGAAGGTGAAACAAAAATAGGGTTTTTAAAACACTGTGCGTAGGTATAGCTGTAACTCAGTCGTCTGTTAAACATGGACACAGATGCATTTGCTATCAGATATGTAAGAACAACATGTGACAAGAGTGCACGTTGATATATTTTTGAGTACTGTGACGTACGTTGTGATGGCGACTAGAAATATTTCTGATCCAATCAACTGTTCGATGACACTATTTTATCCCGTAACGCAGGTGACAATTTCATCAAGTTTGCTAGAAAAAATGCTTATAAATTGTACATGTGTTAGGCGTAACACAAGTTCACATCGATACATTTAGGTTCCGACTGTTTTTTTCAATGTAAATATGTGTATAGTATTAATTGACGTACATTTGTAAGTTCATGAAAAGGAACGCAGCAGACAGAAAATATATCGATCGAAAAGTTGATCGGCCCTTCTACTTGTTATATACGCACAACATAATAATCATATTTTTTATAATTTTTACATAATCAAAGCCTTTTAAACATTGAATACGTATACTATGATTTCTACAAAATCATGGTATCGACCGACAGGAAAAAAACGCAATATTCCTAGATCTAACGTTGGCTTCATTAATAGTCATAGAGGATGTACAGACAGAGTTGGAATTGGTGACCAGTTGGAGTTTATATCTTTATTGTAGGTATTTTAATGAAAACAAACTAAAAACACAAAAATTTTTTAGCTCCTTTTAGTCTGGGTATCGTATAACTATGAATAACTTTAGCAAAATAACCCAACATTTACTTTTTAACCGACTTCAAAAAGGAGGAGGTTAACAATTCGTCGAAATCTTTTTTTTTTTTTAATGTACGTTCCCCGATTACTCGAAGACGCGTGGACCGATTTCAAATATTCTTTTTTTGTTTGAAAGGGTATACCTTCTAGTTGGTCCCATTGTCACCGAATCCAGATCTGATGATGGGATCCTGGAGAAATCGAGGGAACTCTTCAAATGTTGTAGGCACACATGACATTTTTCATTTATTTTCGAAGACTAATCAAGTATTTGCATCTAGTCATGAACATCTTAAGTTGGTGATCTGATGATGGAAGGTACAACTCTTTAGCAATTAGGAGTTGGGGGATAATTCTTTAAGTATAACATATTTCATGTATTTTGGAAGCTATTTGAGTATTTGCCTTTAGGTGGTCATCCTTTCATGTTGGTGAGCTGATGATGTAGGGTACAACTCCTTGGAGATTAGGAGTTGGGGGATAATTCTTTAAATATAACATATTTCATATATTTTGGAGGCTATTCGAGTATTTGCCTTTAGGTGGTCATAGTCTCATGTTGGTGAGCTGATGAGGAAAGGAATAACTCCTTAACGATTAGGGGTTGGAGGATCATTCTTTGTATATACAAACGTCATACAAATGTCATACATTTTCGAGATCTATTCAAGTGTTTGCTTAGTAGTTATGACATGTCGGTTAGCGGTTAGTGATTCTTTAAATAATATTGGCATGCTAAGTCTGTTACCTTTGAAATTGTTTTTGTATTCATATAAGTTCGCCAGTTCAGGTTTTATGGCCTACTACAGTGTAGTACATTCTAATTATAAGTATTTAGAGCATACTGAATAACGATTTTATATTTACACTACTAAAAAGCAAAAAATAAAATATTTTAAAAATAAAAATAAAACCGCCTTCAAAAATTCGCCCGAACTAAAAAGTTAAAAATAATTTTGGTTCCTACTTCTTAGGATTTCCTACCCAAACCTTTAAACCCTTTTCATTGAAATAAAACATTATGGCTAGGTACCCTACAGATTTCTTAGAAGTCGGTGCCAAGCCAAATATGTTCACTTTGCGAGTACTTATATGTATTTGATAGAGCTTTGTAATATACTGTCACTCCGGTTATGCTTTCATGAAAATGACTGAGGCAGACTATTCTGTTGATAAAAGCGTAATCGGAGTGACAGTAAGTTACAAAGCTCTATCTAATATATACCTATGAACGTATTCGGCTTGGCACCGACTTCTAAGAAATCTGTAGGGTACCTAGCCATAATGTTTTATTTCAATGAATAGGGTAAAAGGTTTAAAGGTTTGGGTAGGAAATCCTAAGAAGTAGGAACCAAAATTATTTTTAACTTTTTAGTTCGGGCGAATTTTTGAAGGCGGTTTTATTTTTATTTTTAAAATATTTTATCAAAACAAGTGGAAACACGATTAGAAAGGGGGTAGTTTAGAAGTTTTCACATTTGAAGTATCCAGCGGCTTGTAAAGTTGCCCGGTGCAGCACTGTTCAGGGGTCGAGCTTACGACCCGCGATACAATTGCGAGTTGCCAGGCAACGTTTGGCAGAAGTTATGAGAAATAGTCATAGCTATGCGGAAGGAATAATAAAAATGGGTTCAATATACTTACAATGAAAATGCACGCGACTTAATCTTGCTCCAAATGTAAATACATATTTTCTTGATTTCACATTCTTGTCATGCAAATTATTTACTAAATAAACAAACAAATATGTTGCGTTAGCAAAGATCAAGATTAAATTAGTAACTAGTAATAAAAAAACACAATATATGTATGAAAAGTGGAATGAGTAAAATAATTACAACAGTCGCCTATGACTTAAAGCACCTAAGCTTTTAACTCAACGGTCAGCGGATTTCCTCTTATAGAAAATTTCCTGTAACTTTTCGCATCAAGAAAACGTTTCCAGCCGTCTTAGCTGCGACTGGCACTCACCGCTTATCTTTACTCAGCACAACAATAGTAAAATAACTTTCTTTATAACAAAACATTGTTTTGGCACTGTACTTATGAAAAATTGCAGACTTGAGAAAGGGTCCAATAAAGGGATTATTGTACACAATAACCAATCAGAACTCTAGGTCACTTTCGAGCCATGTACCACCACAGGTGCAATAATAATAATTATACAATACTTTACTTATTAATCTTATTACCTTACCTGCCATTATAATTTTGCAGTATTATGCATATAAATAGGTAGTACTTATATCTGAAAGGAAGACAAGGAGTGGGATCCCAATTTCTGTTCTGCGAACACCGGTCCTGAAGCATTTGTCCTCACTTCCTACTGTTAAACTCCGACACATGTATCTTTCTTTAAGCTATTTCTAGTCCCTCAGTTTATCAGATGGCTCCACATAATTCTAGTTTTAACGGTTGGTAAATTATATAATAATTTTAGTAAAAACTAATAAAAACATAAACACTAAAGGTCCCGAATGTAATGTAAGTAGAATGTTTTTTTGGAAATCTAATCTACAGTCTAAATAAGTCTTTCACGGACAAGGAGTAATTCCGTACCGTTTGCATCCTTCCTTTTCAAATGTAGTTGAATCCCCGTAATTTCACGAGTCTCAATGCGTGAGTCCCCAAAATTATTGCTCTGACTACCGGGTTTAGAGTAAAGCCCAATATTTATTCAGCCAATGCAAAGGCCAGGAGGTTGCAGTCGACAGTAGACGGCAATAAATTCTAAAGACAAGATTAAACTTGTCAGGGGACCCCATTAACTTAACGCGAATTTATGCAAATATCTCTCTTGTTAATGCGTCGGCGAATGCGGAGATGTTTTTGTTGGAGGCTTTAATAGTTTCGTAAATAGTTGATAAAGGCGCTCCATCCATCAATCCCTTGGCGTAATATCCCTCGATAAGGGTAAGCGTGCACTACTACTTGTTTTACTTGAGACATATCTTATGAGGGTATGCGAATTAGCCTTATTACAAGATTAGCTTAGTTACATTATAATTGTTATAAAAACGTGATGCTAAAAATGTCATAAATAATTTTAAAGTTCACCAATACTGAACGCACCTACAAAATCAATATGAAATACAAAGTTTCATCTGATTGACTACTAAGTAAATTAGGTTGACTATTTTTGTGTTGCAAAATTATGTGATAATTTATGAATTTTATGATTACTAAGACATATGGCGCGTATATTAATATTACCTCATACAACGGGTATAATTTTGAATGGATAGTAATAAATATTACTTCACTAATTCACATTATAAGATGACAAAGATTTGATACGGTTTAAATAAAATGAATACATTAAACCACCATGACGTTCATTGAAATGTAATGCGATTACTCAACCTGCCCTGATACTGATTGATCTGTGGACGCTTACCTTAATGCATTCGGCGCCGTGTGAAGTCACACCCACACAATTTAATCCTGCGCCAAGTCATTCAATTACAATTCAATAATTAGCAGTAAATTACTTACACTTAATTGCAAAGACTACGACTGTACTTGTATAAATTATAAGAAACGTCAAGCTATTTCGATAATTTACTTGCCAATTGTGCCTTAAAAAATTCACTTCATGTACAAAAAATAAATAAATACAATATGTCTACGTTATTATCAAAAATTACATATATGGATTAAAACAATAAAAATCAATACAAGATTAGAAAACATCAATAAAAATCAATTAGTTAAACTTCATTCATACACCATGACATTCATTTACGCATAATAACGAGTCGTCATAAGTATTTTGAAAGAAAATAAAACTTGAATGCCACAAGTTTCCGTGACAGCAATAAAATTCTACAAAAAACGTTTCTATACCATGTCATTGTCTATGTTCCTACAGTTTCTATACAGCTGGGAACAAAGAAACATAAATACCCATTAGTATCAAATGTAACCATTGACCGATCTTCATTACATATATAAATGTTTTTATTTCCTTTGTGCCGCTATTATTTCAGCCTATACATCAATGTACCGATTAGACACTTTCCCATGTACCGCTCGATCTATTTCATTAATCACGTCAATGTGAAAACTAAACGCGTGTATAACAATCAGTGTTGTAAAAACCTTATTCGTTTTAACATTAGGTCCATTATTGTTGAGCTATTTTGGCGCTTGAAGATCAGAACGCGGTGTTTAGCGGGATCAGGTTGATTGATTGGCGTCGGACGGGTCAGAGATCATTTCGGCTCCACTAATTCGTTTGTACTGATTACGGTTATCTGATGCACTAATACTTAGGGAACGTAAATTAAGGAACTTTTTATTACTGAAGAAGATAGTATAATTCTTATATTAAAGTTTTATGAAAGTTCAATTGTATTTATAGGATTAAAATTCATAATATCACATACATCTACGAATACGAACGAAAATCGGTGAATCACTAAAGTCCTAAACAGTTAATTAATGAAGTCAGTCATATTATTAGCTAGGTACGCCATTCTACGTAGATTTTAGCACATTAATTTAGAGACAGGCGTATTATGCACTCATTACCATCGTCATGAAATATACTGACCGTAAAAACTGCTCTAGTAATTTCCTGGTAAGCGCCAAGATATAATTTTATAAGTATGCAAGTTGTTGTCTAATTTGCAAATGGAGTCGTGTCGTAGGCCGAGTAATTTGGCTTAAACGGCCTCTTTTAGAACATCTCCGAAGTAATCGAGTCCTGAGAGCATTGGCATTTTCGGCACGTAAAGCCTCGTTATTTTGCATATTTTCTACTTTACATTTAGATTTGGTGTTTAAGCAATTTGTTTTTATTCCTAACTTGTCTCAGTAATAAAATTTATATTTGTTTAATGATTCACGTCATAAAATTTCAATTATTAAATAATATTAGCGAAAGGTTTAAATTTAATCTTCACTAGACATTTTTTATTAGTACCTACGAAGGTACCAATAGAAAATCAACACTAACATAAAAAAACAGTGAAATATATTTTTTCATTATTTAAATCTGTCTTTACCATGTAAAGCACAAATAAAATTACTTTTATACTCTAAGTAAATTATTACGGTAGGTAGTTAGTTTTTAGTGGGTACTAAAGATATTTTCCTATAATTTTCTACAAGGTTCGTAGAACGACAAGTTTTAGGTGATCTCCTCGACATTAGTGAAGAAAATAATCAAGTTGAGACAAGACTAGTTATGGACTCATGTTGTCTGAAAATAAAACATTTTTATTATTTATTTTTATTTATGGACAACAAGGAACACTTTCCAGCGTTGCGGACACTTGCTTATACAAATATATGTGTTTTTTTATTAAAATTAATCAGTATTGGATGCAAATACTTTGCAATGCTACTTTAACTTCTACCTGACGTTTTGGCACTCCTGCATCTATAGACGGCTTGAATGTAACCTATCTTCGCAGTAAAACTGTGTGTACATTGTGGCCACGTAAATACAAGGTTCTCGTCGCTATGTAACAGGAGGTGGCTGAGTCCCTACAGGTCAGGTTTAGCATCGATGTCAGTTATATTTTCGAACACGCGTCAATATCAGTGATCAGTGCATACGACGACAGGAGCCCTCAGTCGGGTCAAATTGAAAACACTGTCATCTCTGCGGAAGCAGAATGCGGACTCCATTAGAAGTAATCTTGTCTCCTATTTCTTCAACTACCACCGCAAGGCATGACTTTTGTTGTTTTAAGCATACGTGTAACATATTAAGACGAACAGTGTAGGTGCTAAGACGCGTCCTTGCTTCACCCTACAGGTAACGGGGAAGAAATCTGCCTACTCGCGAATTACTGGAACAGCATTTCATATCGTCAACTGGTCATGCAGAGAAGCTTTATATTTTTTCCGTGCATTCAAGTTTTCCATATACCAAATATTCGGCTACGAAGGTACGCTCTCGAAATCTTCTCCAGGTCCTCGGCCTGGTCAAAAGCCAAACTACCCATTTCCAGTAGGATCTTTTCAGATGAACTTCTGCTTGGGACTATTTAAAAGAACTCTAGTTAAGATCTTTCCAGGGACTGATAGGGCTAGCACAGGCGACATATATTAAATATGCTAAATATGAAAACAACCTTCAAAAACTAAGGATAAGTAGTTAGTATGAATGTTTGGCTTAGTTGTGCTTAATATACATGTACATATTTGTGTAATGCTAATGATAGGATCGACTTGGGATTCGGATATATGAAATACCTGCCGTTTTATTACGTATATTACCGGTGTCACTTGTTAGTTTTAAGATTTTTTGGTTGCCCTGAAAATCAGCGTCGTGGCAACCTAGCCATGACACATATGCTGGTGGCAACTTCGTGGCTGTGTTGGTAATTTCACTAATTTCTTTGTAAGTCAAAGTCGAACTATTATTTATTCAAATAAGCTTATTAATAAGCATTTTCGAATCATCTGACACTATCAAGAGAGAAAAAAAATCTACTACTGGCTCTAACCCTACACCGTTCCTAAGAAGAACCATCAAGAAACTCAGGTGGACTTATTTTTTCAAAACAGTATAATAATACATCTTATTAAAATAACATGCATTAAAGAATTTATTACAGAAAAAAATTACTTTTATAGACATTTTTCATAAAAAACCTAACTTAAAAAGAGAGATAAATAAAGGATAATTCTTATTGTACTCTTATTGTTGTAAGTGTATTCTAATCACCAAATATCATCTTAAATGGTCTATTCTTATTTTCCATATTGTAAGTTTAATTTTATTCGTCATAATTATAAAACATAAATGCTAACAACATTCAAAATTAATTGTAGAGCCGCCTATGTTGACCAGTTCGCTGAATGTGGAAAGTTTCAGAATTACTTCACAGTGAGCTGGTGCAGATAGTGTGGTTCAGTCCGACAAATCCTTTAACTCACACTGAAATAAAGCTGATAATGCTGCTTTGTAAAATTATGTAGTGTTGCCTTTTGTAAACAAAGTCCTTTCTTATAATGAACGTGCACAGTCTACCAACTTTACTGATAAGGTGCATAGGTACATCTTCATGGTACAAGTTGTCTTCCACTTTTAGTGAAATTATAAATATAACAAAAGATTCAACACTGAAAATAACACGTAACTATCTTATATAAATACTATACAAATCTGTTAATTTATTGATAAAAAAAAATCAAATCAAAATTGCACACCAAAACATCCACCACAGGTTTCGTCAAAAGATCATGCATACACTGACAGTCTTGTATAAATAAAGTGTGAAGTTATTGAAAGTCGTTTGTTGCAATATTTTGATACCATTTTTATATTTACCGAGGGCTGATTTTTCAATCACCAAATAAACCTATCCGTTAGTTAAAATTATCACCATGCCAGTCAAAAAAGGACAGAGCTAACATTTATTTGACAGGTACTGTTAACTGGAGATTGAAAAATTAGTCCTGAATGTTATAGCAAATATCATTAAGTACCAATAAGCTTGATGTAAGCTTGCATGAGTTACAGTCGTTATTTTATGCATTTGAGCGTGCTGAAAAAAATTACGAAAACCTGATTCTTCCGCATCTGGACATGCCTAAGCTCATTCAAATCAGATTCGAGCCGATTCATTTTAGATAATAAAACGGTCATGTTCTAAAAAAATCCATTATGTCGCGGTTCTTATACGAACTTATTATGAGCTACACGTAATGGAAAGTCAAATTTTGTATGAAAATTTAGAGACATTATTTTTTATTATCTAGATCAAATCAGCTCATGATTCTGATTGGAATGATTTGATTCTGATTTCTTTGACCCACAATCACGTCCAAGTCTGGAATAATCAGGTTATCAGATTTTTTTTGAAAAAAGCCCTTTAATTCAATTCAATTGATTTATTTCTCTACCAACAGGGATCATTCACATTATTATTTAGTTATTAAATTACGTAATATATACATACCTATATATATATGTATGTACATGATTATAGGGCATTAATACATAGGGTGAATTGCTAGTAACTGGCCAGTTTATATAAAATAAACTCTATGTACTTCATTCATTTTGTGAGAGGGAGAGTGATTGACATTGACATGATGTTTTAAAATGAATTCTAACCGTAACATAGAGTTCATTTTTATACAGGGTGGAACGGAACGACGATCTTTCCCGCTACCGACGAGTCTACCAACCATTACGATGAACTTTCAGTATGGGACCAACATCGAAAACGTACATGGAAAATTGACTTTTCCATAGTATTGAGCTCTAACTAATCAGTGACTTTGTATGAGGGGTTAATTTTTTTTAAAGATATTTCGATGTTGGTCCCATACTGAAAGTTCATCGTAATGGTTGGTAGACTCGGTCGGTAGCGGGAAAGATCGTCGTTACGTTCCACCCTGTATAAAGGTGTCCAGAACTGAAGAGTGGCTATAGTTATGCCAAAGGCATAAAGTACGATTTGTCAAAACCAACTTCAAGGAAATAGTTGGTACTGCCTCTAACCCGAGTAAGCATAGTACAAGCTTTTATTTGGTTTGGAATTATTTAAGTGTTCGATGAGTAATAAGTCAAACCAGAAACTTGTGGCATTCAATAGGTATATTAAATCCAAATTGAAAAAGGTTATCTTCGCCGTGCTACATATCGTTGCCCATATATTATTACATTCTCTAATTACCGCAAGACAAAATGTTTACACGACACTAATCCCCTACGAGCAATTAATCCACCAACTAGAGGATAATCTAAATGAAATATCTTAAAGCAGATTTTCCTAGCAAGGGTCATACATCAATATGAGCCAAGTCGATAAGGGACCCCTCAAGGGACGAGTGCGGAAATAAATCTAAGTTTCCCCCCACCATTCGGCCGCAAGGTTTTTTCGCGAAACGCCTATTCTGCTCTTTCCCAGTTTTTGCACAATCCCTAAGGATCATGTCTTTAGCAGTTACATTTTGTAAGCTCTGAAATAAGGTCAGCTTAAGAGCTCTATTAAGCATCAGTTCGCCTATCATCTTTATTTTATCATTAAATCAGCCTGCGCAGCCTAGTTGGTGGTGACCCTGCCTACGAAGCAGGAGATTCCGGGTTCGAAACCAGGCGAGGGTATTATTTGTGCATTTACCATCTCAAATATTTGTTCCTTGGTCCTGGTTGATTATATAATTAAGTAACTATCTATCATATATTGTCACTTAGTGCTAACATAACAAGCTTTTATTGAGCTTACGATGTGTACTATTGTCCCAGGTTATTTATTTATTTACCTAGGTAACGTATTAGAATACGTACACATTGCGTTTACGGTACATTATTATGGTGCAATGATTGTGAATAACTGTGAATGTACAAGTTTTTACGTCCGTAAGGATTCAATTAGAAAATAAGCATTTACGTATGTGTACCATTACATCAGAAGACGAGAATGGAAGATGGACGTTTCGCTTTCAAATTAGATGCAAAGAATATAATTTTACAATAGTATAATTTAATGTGAACAATGATTTAAGCACTACATAAATATCTAAATGTTCCGAATTCTAGAAACACGGCTGGCATCTACACTATATCCTAGGACAATCTTGTAAAAATTAACCTAGTCCCACTAGGTAAGTTCAATTAAGTCTTGTGAGAGATCAAAAGTTCAGATAAAATAAAATTTCTTCATGAAAATGTCATTTTCTACGTCCTGGTTTCTAGGATCAGTACCTGAGCTAAATATTGAGCTCACTAACAGCAATCGTACCTAACTTTAAATTAAATTACAAATTCTTAACAACAACAAAATAGATGATATTCAAAGGTATGGGCAAAATATTTGTTTTATCAGTTTAATATTCCATCTCATAAATCCTATAGCAATTATTTTATGTCGCCACTATGACAGCAATTTTATAAATTCAAATAAAGCTAATAGTGGCTGGACTGTAATTTATCGCACAAAAGTGGCTCGTTAAATATTTCGCAAATTGGTGTACGTACACGATTCAATTACTTTGCAATAGTTTATCATATTATACTGTAGAGAACCCACGTGTTATTTGCTTAATTCTCGTATTTTAAATCCTACTAATATTAAAAACGAGAAAATTTGTACTTATGTATGTTTGTTAGTCTTATACTCGTACGTAAGAACGACTAAATGCATTTTAATGAAACTTTACAATACCATTGCTAGTATATCGAACAAAGTCGCAGGCACCCTGCTAGTGTATTATAATATAATAACGACCAAAATTAGCTTATTGTAAGCACATGAACTGTAGTATGACGAGTTATTCAATGTTTGTGCTATTATGAGAAGCAACTGATCACGACAGGGTGAAATTATTTCATTGAACATATTTGAAGACGAAAGTCTTTAATCAGTGTGTGTCTGTGTGTTGCCAGTGATGACATACGGTACTGAAACGTGGCCGCTTACAATGGGCCTCATAAGAAGGCTCAAAGTCACTCAAAGGGCAATGGAGAGGGCTATGCTAGGAGTCTCTCTGCGTGATCGGATTAAAAATGAGACCATCCGCAGCAGAACCAAAGTAACCGAAATAGCTCTCCGAATCGCTAAACTGAAGTGGCAGTGGGCGGGGCACATTGCGCGTAGAACCGATGGCCGTTGGGGCGGGAAGGTTCTTGAGTGGCGGCCACGTACCGGAAGGCGTAGCGTGGGTAGGCCCCCCACAAGGTGGAACGATGACCTGGTGAAGGTCGTAGGAGTCCGCTGGATGCGGGTGGCGCAGGACCGGTCATTGTGGCAATCTTTGGGGGAGGCCTTTGTTCAGCAGTGGACGTCTCTCGGCTGATATGATGATGATGATTTACAGACAACATGAAAATATTAATTTAGAGCATCAGTGTAATATTTAGAGTAGAGCGAGGAAGAGTGTAGAGCAAATAGTAAAAAGAAACCTCGAAACCTGAACACGGCGTCTAGGCACTGGTGATGGCGAGGAACCAGCAGCGAGTAACGATCGGTAAATTTTTCCTTTGTGGGTGAGTGAATGTTCTCAGAAAATTTACAAGCCGGCAGTGTGAACAGCCAGCGATCAACTATAAATATATGTCCCTTTTACTGCCACGGAATCTATACTTTTTGTTCGTATCTTGAACGAGAAAATAGTTGATAGTTCATCGCTGACTCGCATTGGGACGAGTACCCTATGAACGGATTCAACGGTTGAATTGTCGCAGGGGTCATATTTACTTTGCGAGTTACTAGCACATAGTTGTCATGCTAAAGGAACCGCCGCTCTGAAGCTTATGAATGAAGATACGATTAGAAGAGTATTTTGTGAATGTTTTACACGTTCCTATAATTTTTAATAAATTCAAGTTACCATTCATGCCATTACACACGATAAGACACGGCCCAGTGCGCAGATACGGCAGGATTAAGATGCGGCCCGCTCCCCGTAAATTAGCTCTTATCAGAACATTTTTCAACAATTATGCGCTCCCGGGCAAGAAGTTTGGACCAGGGGTAATTTGTTGCGGTTTTATTTAGTAAACTTTTTACTATGACTTGGTTTCTAACTTTTTAGATGAATGGTATATTTTGTATACACACTAACCCACAGAGTGTTGACCCACCTGTTTATAGCTTCTTTAGACTTATATTTAGCAGCTACCAAGAAAACTGTTACAGATTCCCTTTTTTAAACCAGCTATGATATGTTATAAATAAGTAATCAAGAGATAATCATTACTAAAACACCTTACATTTCCGAAGGATTTGTTTATATAGCTGACGGTAGTAATCACCGCTTGCGTTCGAGTGCTAACCTAACTCTTGCTTTGCCGTGTAATAAGTCGCATACTTACTCTAGATCTTTTTTGGTGCGTGCTGTGAAATTGTGGAATGGGCTTCCATTGTTCCTCAAACGGTCCCAGTCTGTAGCGTCACTCAAGAACAATCTGAAAAAGTTGTGGCTCTCCGACATTTTGTGAATTGGTTGAGTATTCTATTTATTAATGTGTAGTATTTATGTATATAAATGTATTATATATTTTAATTATATGTGTATTGGATGTATGGGTTTATCTCAGTTGGTATAATATATAGACGACTCCTTTGCTCAAAGGTTAACTGGAGGAGATCCCTTACAGGGATAAGTTCGCCTTTGTAACTGTCAAAATTTTTGTATAAATGTGTGTTTTGTGTACAATAAAGAATTTACATACATACATAAAACACTTAATTTTGTGGGATTGCCGTAACATAAATTTCCTTACGCTTATAGTTAGACGCTATGATCAAATAATATGACGAAAAATAATCGGCATAATTGTGAAAATGATTGATGATGTAGATTATGTAGTGATAAGTATTTTAGTAACCTACCGAAACTCACCATCTCATGAATGAAAATGAAATGTTACTTCGCTTTATCTTAGGATTATTGTAGAAACAGACTACAATTAAAAAAGTGAATAGGTAACAAAAATTATGATGTGTCAACCCTATTTGGCAACGCATTTCCCTGCGCCGAAACACTTCCCGTACTTGAAGCTTCCCGGATCTAAACACTTATACCTTCCAGGGTAAAATGGACTACAGGTAGCATTCACACAAATGAGTGTCAAATATCAGCTTACACTGGCCATGTTTAGATAGACGCAAGCATGGAAAATTTAGTTACCTACTTAAACGTAATTTTACTTAAAGTGATAAAGTGTGATTAAATCAGTTATGATGATAGATCGAGTTAAATGGTTGCTACATCGCTTTAAAAAATACACACAGTTTTAAAGTAAATTATTTATAAGCCAGGATGTATTAAACAAGTGGATTTCAAAATAAGAG
This sequence comes from Thaumatotibia leucotreta, assembly GCA_025490895.1. Taxonomy (NCBI): domain Eukaryota; kingdom Metazoa; phylum Arthropoda; class Insecta; order Lepidoptera; family Tortricidae; genus Thaumatotibia; species Thaumatotibia leucotreta. The sequence continues at coordinate 18,029 of JALPQI010010226.1, read as the reverse complement.
ATTATTACTGTGTACGAGTATAACTCTGGCAAGCGTATTCAAGCCGGTGTATCAGTGCGAAGTTAAAATAATATTATCGTTTTACAAATCAATTCTAGAGAGACGACTTATTCAAAAAGGCTATGTAAGTATGTACAACTTACGATTAGGTTGACTTTATGATTGTTTACCAAAGTTGTAGGATAATAATCCACATGCCTTGCCTACCTGCTAGCTTGCGTATTCAACGCTGTGTTCTTTTTTCAAAAATAAATGTACAATGTTTATCAGACAATGAAAGAAACGGAACAATACATTTATCGATATTATGTTAAATCTGTTTACTTTAATTAATCAACCACGGCTAAATCTTGAATAAAAGCGATCCAAGAAATCATATTGTTAATGCACTATTAAACTTTTCCATTCATTCATAAAACAGTAAACACTTTTTGATCATTAATAAACGTTATAGGTACATAATTTGGAGTGAATGTGAATAATATCGTTCTATTGAACCATTCCCTTTCAATCTTTCATCGACCAACTTATTGAATTCGCTCATTCAATGCTGTAGTGATAAATCTCATTCATTCACTTCACCACCAGATAAATACGTTCCCCGGGAACAAAGCGACAGCCATAATACCGCATAATACTGCATAATGCTGTATAATCCCGAATAATTCAAGTGAAACTTCGCCTGTCCAAATCCAGTATCGGATGATACTATTGCCAGAGCCGGAAGGATGATTTCCATGTAAATACTTCATCGAGTGTGAACCTAAGGTATTATACTTATTGTGACGAGGAATCTAAAATGAGGATACACTATACAATTAGAAATGCACAAAATATATTTTTCTCCAACTTGCAATGAAATATTGCTATTATATTCCTTATAATAGGCTGCGAGGAATGACGTTTCAGGTGCGACTAGGACAAGAGGTCGTTAATGGAATTTAATACAAATCTTGAAAGCCTAAACCGGCAAAGCGCTCTTTTTTCATTCTATTCCATATAAATTTGTGGCACAGGCGTCATGGGATTCTGCGATGCTATGTATATAAAAAAATAAAACTTTGATGTTTTTGTTGTTCATTTCATTGCATGTTTGAGAAAAGCACTATACGTACCGCGGCCGGAGAATGGGGTTGGTTGCCTCAGACCTATCCAGTATACATATATGGGTTGGGCCGGCAACCCCTTCCGTCCCGGCCTCTATAGTAATGTGCTATTTCTGTAAATGGTGTCATGGAAAGTTCTTCACAACTTTTTTCTGCACATTAGTTTTCTTAGCTTAATAAGCAGATACCTTACCTAACTTACAAATGTCAAAATGATAAATAGTCAATTGTATGAACATGGCAAACGTAATGTTTATACAATTAATTCATAGTAACCTTGAAGAAAAAATAGGAATTTGGAATATTTTATAATAGGTAGCTTTACCACTTCGTGAAAATAAAAATTATAACGTAGACACGTAATCCATCGAAATCTATAATTCCCTAAACAATACAAGCTAAATCAATATTATAATAAATTAATGTTTAATAAAACGTATTTTTACTTGTCTAAATATCCTTCTAATGGCAATCAAGAGATCTTTCTCAAGAATCTTTCCAGGAACATTATGTTTACAAATGTAGAAGATATTTTTCAACATGCACAATTGCAAATTACTAAGTTAGAAACTATAAAATCGATGTATAATAACAAATCCCAGCATAATATTTTGATTAACTGGTAAGATAAATATATCAATGGACCGAAAAAATAACCTGATAAATTTTAACTATAATGTGCATAACGAATTGGTAACGTATAAGAGCATTGACAAGTTTACCTAACGTCAGCTACTGTCTCATTCGGGAAATAGTGATGCACCATGTCCTAATCGTTATAAGAATACAAATTAGTAAAGCGATATTCCATAAGTAATTTAAAGGTTAAGAGCAGTTTGTAAATTGTATCATAATATCACACGAAATGAATGTCGTGTGGTGACGGCAGTAAGAATACATTTGTCCCCACCCCAACTCCTCCTGCGGGTGTCGTAAGAGTCGACTAAAGGATTGAAGTGTCATTGACCATTTTACAAGATTGATGATGGGCAGCAGCGTCATCATAGTGGACACATTACTGCAATCGCCAATCCGCTTGCCCAGCGTGGCGATTATGGGCATTTACCTCCTAATGCGTCTATACGCATAGTTAAAAGGAGAGGCCTACGTCCAGCAGTGGACTAACATAGGCTGATGATGATGATGATGATGATGATGATGATGAATGTCAAAGAATCATTCTCTTTTTCAATACCTACTTATAACTTATTTAAGATTTTAAGCTAACATAGTCATTCACCTTATTTCTATGATTTAAAACGAGGAATATCGAGTGCTCCATAATTCAAGTTTACATGGTAAATGTTTAAATTTATTACTTTTTAGTTCATCCTTATAAAGTATAGGTAGGAACTTCTTTTAAAAACTGAATTATATGTAATAACTTTAGTAGTTTAGCCTTAGGTACGCAATAAGAAGCAAGTAACTTTTAAGTCACCACTCGCCGAAACGTTATTTTTGATACTTTAATTTTCAGGTAGAAACATTTCAGCCCGCCCGAGGTTAGTGATTAGAATCAGATTAGAAAGATGGATGGAATAGTAACCGAAAAGCGTTTAAACCTTTGACCTCTAAGGGCAATATTTTCATTAAATAAAAACCAGAAAAAGTTTCTTCAAAAATGATAGTACCTACGTAGGTTTTTTACATTTTGGTAGACCTGATTCAAAATGATTACAAAGAAACCGTTTTGGCTAAGGTTATTACGACAAATTATTACAACAATGATAGCAGTAAAAACTATTTGAATTTAAACTTTCGTCAGACATCATCATCATCATCATGCTTATGTTAGTCCACTGCTGGACATAGGCCTCTCCTATTAACTGTGCGTATAGACACATTAGGAGGTAAATGCCCATAATCGCGACGTAGGGCAAGCGGATTGGCGATCGCAGTGATGTGTCCACTATGATGACGCTGCTGCCCATCATCAATCTTGTAGAATGGTCAGTGACACTTCAATCCCTTAGTCGACTCTTACGATACCCGCAGGAGGAGTTGGGGTGGTGACAAATGTATTCTTACTGCCGTCACCTTACGGCAAATAAATAGTTATTATGTCGTCAGACGTAATTACTATTGATTTAATTAAACGGTTAAACTCACGTGTATTTAGACTATTTAGTCACTACGCGCGACATGTTTCTGAGAAGCTAGGTCTCCATTTCCAAGCACTGAACCCGCGTTTACGCCTCACGACTCAATACTGAATACACGTGAGTTTCACCATTTAATTGTATTTCCAGTAAGTAAAAAACGGTTTCTCAAATTTAATTGGCTATTATAAAATTGGAGAAGCATTTGTTTGATCTAAACAAAAATTTAAAAAAGTAATGTTAGCGTTTCTTTTCTCTTGATACATTAATCTTAAATTAAGTTATATAAAGAATAATAAAATAATGACTATACCTATTTTCTAGACTAGACTTCTTGATTTAGGATGTTGCTTAGCTGGGCAAATAAAAATTCGATTAAGTATAAATAACAATAAATAATAATAAATAACGTGAAACATCTTACACAAATCAACCCAGACCCACGGTAAGCTAAAAAGTTTCATTATTTAACAGTTATAAAATGCAGACAAAGTCTTAGTCAAATTAAGTTGGTAAATCAAGCGAACACACCATACAGCCAATTCGATATTTAGAATCAGTCATAATCATAAATTCGACGGGGCAATTAGAACACCACACGCAGCCTCAGAGCAGGGGTGCCAACTGAACAAATGCAGGTTCCACCGTAACGGGGCATTTCCGCCGGACGCGCCCCGGACGCGCACCGACGATTCTGTTCCAGGTTAACTGCTGGATGAAAAAGCAGGCAAATTGGTCAAAAAATATCGAGCACGTTGATAGCCATGCAGCATACTTTATGAGGAACTCAAAATATTTTTTTACCTAAATAAATATAAAAAACTTTTTTGTTACGGAAGCAGAAAAAAATAATATTTTCAGTTGAGAAAAATTATTTAGCTCATATTCGTGGAATAAATTTAAATTTCTGTCTAATGACTATACAAAGCTTCCGGTTTAAAGGAGCTAAAAGTCCTATTTTAGCCGTTCCTAATCGCTGAATGAAATTAAACGGTAAATATATCTATAAATATAAATATACGGCAGAACTCGTGTATTTAGTAACTACGCGTAGTTATATAGGTATGTCTCGTGATAGTTAAAATTCGAGTAAATATGCCCAGTAAGTTATTACTTTATCTTTTGTATATAATTTATAAAATTACATCATCATAAGTCGGCCACTTTTTTTTTTTCAATCCATGTTTTCTATGCTCAGAAATCAAAATAAACGATATGTGGACCGGGTGAGGGAATATCAAACAAAAAGGAAAAAAAATCATGGGACTAAATTCCATAATTCACGGGAGACTTTGATTGAAATGAGAAATTTTAACAAATGCAGTAGTTGAAAATCGGCTGTACTTGCATTATCTTGTTTTAAAATTCATATTGATATTGAAAATGTGAAAGTAATTCTGTCTATCTATTTTCCTATCTGTCTGTTACCTTTACAGGTTAATATGTTAATTTTTTTAAGAGTTTCAATATATTCCGATTTTATCGCGAAAATCGCCCGTGTAATAGGTATGGGCAGATGATGGCACGAGCACCGGGTAGTTTATTATAAAAATAAAGCTATTATAATCATTAATAATTAAATATTCTGGATACAGCTGATCTGGAAAGAAAACATTCCAGGTACCTATAAATAAAAATCACACCGGGTCAAAGAGTAAATTATCATTATTTCGCTGACCCAAATTAATATTTTTCAGTATTTCAAATCAATTAATAAACTTTCATCTTCTATTTCCCTACGTGTAATACGATACAAAGTTGTAATACAATATGTTTTCCCAATAAAGCCACATTTACTTTATAAACGCACGACAAGATCAATTGGCCAGCGTCTAGACGAGACATAAATCTATGGCTAATGGACGGAGTCCATTACAAGAATAGTCGCGTGTACATCCGCCTCCCGAGAACGGATGCCGCATTGTGGACGACTGCCCTAATAGCCCGGATCAATGAACTTGACAAATTTGTCGCTACAAGCATATAATGATGCCTTTTCGAATCACTGATATATATAAAAAATCTGTATAAAATTTTGCAATTAATATGAGCTATGAGATTGGAAATTAAAATTTCTATTTATCTCGTATTTTGGGTGAATATCTGAGCGTTTCAACCGCCTTAGTTTGGTGACATCATTTTTGCCGAAGCTTCTATTCGTTACAATGTGATACTTTGTCATTTGAAGGATGTACGGTACCTTATACAAATGACGAAGTAAAAATGAGACGTTGAAAAACTTCGGCAACAATGATGCCACCAAAATTAGGCGGTTGAAACGCTCAGATATTCACCCATTTTACATAGGTACTTACTACTGCATGCATGCCTCTTTGCATAATATATACGTAACTGATATATTTGGGAAAAAAAATCTAATGTGAAACGTATTACTCTGATATTTAAATTCTGGTAAACAGGTTACTCACGTAATTTATGTCGATAATTGCTCGACATGTTTCGATCCATTTAGACCTACCCTCATTGTCCAAAGTGACAATGACGGTAGTTCTCTCTCTTCGCCGCCCTCACCAGCGCTGCCCGCGGCCAGCACCTGTTCTAGCAGAGCGCAAGCCCGCAGTACACGTCGGGCTTTGGTCGCGGGTACTCCATGATTAGAATCCTATAACTGAATCGACACAATCATATCGAGCAATTATTCACTTAAATTATGTGTAACCCGTTTGCTAAATATTTAAATATGTTTGAATCTCACGTAAGTTACAATTCGTATTACTCTCATTATGGGAATTATAGTAACCAATTTGGCTGACGCAGATAATAATACATTTGATATTCTTCTTTAATAAATAGGCTGAATACTGTCACAATAGTCATTTTAAAACCCGTGCTCGTTCAATATAATCCAACAAATACAAAGCCCTTTCAAAAGAACAACCCGATAATTATGAAACAATCCCTGCAACCCTTATGAAACTGTCAACGCCACCCCTGCATAAGAAATACAAAGTTGTTATAACCGTCACTATGATGAATACTGCCTTGTTGAACCAATTTATCATTGACCTCTACTTACGCATAGCAGTTACGAATCTCGAGGCCACGGTCACTCGACCTTTTTGAGTTTATGCATACTCGTATGGTGATAGTAGCAAATAACAGCTCAGAAACGGCTGCGATACAGTCCCTAATGACAGTAATACAAGTGATCATTAAGTTGTTAATAATGAGATTTGAGAATGGATTAATGAATGTTTGGGAATGAATACTGCAGAGTGCAGAGTGTTAATTGTAAAGTTTGATAAAAAAAATCTTATGTAACTAATGTTTTTGGAGCACGTACATAATTATTCAATTAATAAAATTCGAGTTATCAGTCTTAAGCGTAATGTAATAATGTGTAGGTATAAAAAGTGTATGTTGCCAGTGATGACATCCGGTACTGAAACGTGGCCGCTTACAATGGGTCTCATAAGAAGGCTCAAAGTCGCCCAAAGGGCAATGGAGAGGGCTATGCTAGGAGTCTCTCTGCGTGATCGGATTAAAAATGAGACCATCCGCAGCAGAACCAAAGTAACCGAAATAGCTCTCCGAATCGCTAAACTGAAGTGGCAGTGGGCGGGGCACATTGCGCGTAGAACCGATGGCCGTTGAGGCGGGAAGGTTCTTGAGTGGCGGCCACGTACCGGAAGGCGTAGCGTGGGTAGTCCCCCCACAAGGTGGACAGATGACCTGGTGAAGGTCGCAGGAGTCCGCTGGATGCGGGTGGCGCAGGACCGGTCATTGTGGCAATATTTGGGGGAGGCCTATGTTCAGCAGTGGACGTCTTTCGGCTGATATGATGATGATGATGATGATGATGATGATGATAATGATAAAAAGTGTTGGTACCTACGCAACTACCAATTAATTACAACCTTATGAGATCCAGTGACATTAACTAAGTTTTTGAATTAAGAACTTTCTCTTCATCATTAAAACTTCATAATAAAATTAATAAGAAATCTAAATATTCATACAACTTTGAACTACTCCTAGTTCAAAATTGTATGAATTAGGAGGACAAGATAAACTTATTTACCTTTTTTTTTCATTAGACAGTGCATTACTGAATGATACATAAATGTTGTAATGATAAAAAGCATGAAAAATACCACAGAGCACGGACCTCTTTAGTGTGTAACCTTAGAGATAGAGGCGGCCTTGGCTGTCATTTTCATAGAAATCGACCGTGTCAGGTAATTTTGACATGTTAATGTAAATAGTGTTGTGGTATGGCACGATATTTTTATCGATAGATTAAAACCAACAGTTATTTGACTAAAAATGTTACTTGAAAAAAGCTATTCAAACATTCTCATTTTTAAAATCTCACTAAAATGATGTCGTTATGAATGATATAAAAACAGTAAAATTTATACATTTATTTGAATTTATATTTACAATAAGTACCTACTTACATTAAGTTGTTAGCTTTAAGGTTAAAGTTAACAACTTAAGGGTAAGGCTAAACAACAGAGGTTAAACAACAGGCGGTCTTAAGACCGCTCTGTCTAGTTATATATGTTACCTTTGCATTGGTTTGTTTGTTCAAGGTGTGCAAACTATATCTACTTATATTACGTTATAAAACGCAAAAAGAAAATTATAACTATAAATGGGAACTAAAATTAAACGATCAACTGTAAGGAGTTTAGATGGTTAGGTAATTTAGGTATTATATGTACATATGTATTATATGAGGACAGATTAACTAGATGTATAAATGTATAAAGATATTTTTAAATTCGTAAATTGTACCGTTTTACGTTTTCTTGAAAGATTATCAGATGGGTTACTTGGGACAAGAAACACCTGGAAATTACATACTTAAATTAATATGTATTAACAGATAACATCAGAAATCCTTTAAAAGGTACTTTACTTTAAAAACATAATAAAATTATTTAGCAAAGCTAACTTACCTTGTCAAACGCAGGATGCAGTTTTAAAGTTGGACAGGCATTGGATGACAATATAGATCTCGGATTTGTTTTTACAAAACAGTCATTTTGGAAGTGGTCCGAACAAATTGTGTCGTGTTTTTGCGGAAACCAGTTCAACTTTCCAGTCGCCATTATCCAGCGTTCTCTGACACATGGTTCTATAGGAAATCTAAAAACTAAGTCAGAATTTCTTAAACTATATGTTTTTGTATAGTTGCTTCATTGTCTGCACTCTAGATAAATATTATATTATATTACTAAATATAAATAAATAAATAAATGTTTGGGGGACAGTCTCATACAAATCAACCTAGCACCGAACTAAGCAAAGCTTGTACTGCGGGTGCTAGGCGACGATATATATATGTACTTAAATAGAGAAATACACATAATTATACTTAGGTACTTATACAGGGTGTTTTTTTTTCGACCGTTCAAATTCTACGTAGTGAATGTGTAGGTCATACTCACCAACTTTTACTATGGGGACAAAGTCGAAATCGCGAAAAAAAAATCAGCTGTTTCATACAAATTGGCGGCATTACGCCGGCCGAAATGTATGAAACAGCTGATTTTTTTTTCGCGATTTCGACTTTGTCCCCATAGTAAAAGTTGGTCAGTATGACCTACACATTCACTACGTAGAATTTGAACGGTCGAAAAAAAAACACCCTGTACATAGGAAACGTCCGTAACTCGGGAACAAATTTTGAATTTCTACTAACACCGTTTAGTTGTAAGAGTTTACATAGACTATCGATAACAAATTCAGCGTCGTGTCTCTTCACTATGTCTCTCGCCCATACTAATTTTATATTGAATTTAATATAACTTTTTTTACTTACTTGTGATAGGAAACGTTTGAATTTTGTTTATTAACGTACGTAGACTGGTTCCTGCACCAGATTACAGAGCAGTGTGGCATTCTTGGTATATTTTTATAGTTTATATACCCATGACGTCCCGAGAGGTACTGACAGCACATATGCGTAAAACGCATATGCGCGGCACGGGTTTTGTCTGTCACGCCGTCTCTCTATAGGCGCCCTAAGAGTTCCAACCTCCTTGAAAAATACTTACCCTTTTCGTCCAGTCCAAACTTCCCCGCCGCTTTATAATTCAGTGAGTGCAAACAAAGAAAACTGGCCACCGGTTTGGTCCCACAGTAATTGAGCTTCTATTTCTGTGTACCTACCTAAATACATACTATACCTTCCTTTAGATACTTCAGCACGAGTATTACCAATGAATATCTGCAGTTGTTAGTTGATTATAATAGTTATGGTATAAGGGGTTTTTCATCACACGTATTCGGCAAGTGCGCCAATGCGTTGCGGCGATGCGCGCCGTAGACGCGTCATTATGCCTAGGGCAATCAAGGATTTTCATACATTCATACAACATTACGTCGAACTAGCGCGGCGCCCGCCACCCCACGCAAGCGAACAACGGCGCGCGCCGCGCCGGGATTTCTGTTATGAAAATATTAAATTTAGTCATTCCTGATTTTGAGAAACGATTTAGATTAGTTTTGTGAAAATATATTGTTTATTTACTTTTTTGCCTCACATGTGTGATGAAAAACATTGTGTGTGCTACGGGCGGTATAAGAATTATGAACTCGTGTGAAGTAAAGGCCGCGCCTTCGCCTTAGGCTTTACTTTCACACTCGTTCACAATTTCTTATTTACCGCCCTTAATACACAATGTACTATTACGTACTCGTAATTATAATAGGCCTATGTTCAGCAGTGAACGTCTTTCGGCTAATGTGATGATGATGATGAATTATAATATTGTAAAGGCGCATCTCGCAAAACTTTTATCAAATTCGAAATTGAACGTTCTGTATGCTGAAGTTCAGCAATGTTAGGATTACCCAAGGTCGAACACTTAATCTTAAATCAAATTAGCTTAATATACCTACAAGCGTTAACCGGCACTTGAACTGGATTCTAAACATAATACCTATTAGTACATTCAATCTGCCTCGGCTATTAAATAAACGGGGGCTAATGAAACAGTGGAACTTATAATTCTTGGCGAGACACGCAACACTGTTGTTAACACTAGATGGAATAGTGGCACAAAATTAAACGTCGAGCGATTAGTTGAAATGGAAGGTGGTAATTACCTAAATAGTTAACACTTCTTGTTTAAAAATCAGTTTTATAGCCCGTGATTTCTAAGAATGAGCTTTTGACAGTTATACATTACATTAATCCTTATAATTTTTTCGATAGCCTTAACGTCATAGATATAAGGGTAATTTCTAAACTGTCACAAGTTCATTCTTAGAAATCACAGACTGTTACAATAAATTTGCATTACATTAACTACTTTATTTTATAAATGTGAATATATAATACTGTTCAAGTCGAGAAGTGTCTTTTGTCCTTTTCCAGCTTATCAATATTTTATATAAGACGGAAAGGGACAAACAATACGTATCAGCAAAGTTAGGAGGCGTTTATGAATAAGGGGGTAAGTATAAATCTACCCACAAATATTGAAAATTATATCAAAATAGACTATTAGCGTTTAGGATTGAAATGTTACTGACTATTCCCTTAAAGATGATTGATGATGGGCAGCAGAATCAACATAGGGGATACAATACTGCGATTGCTAATCTGCCTGCCCAGGGTAGCGATTATTGGCATTTACCTACCTGCGTCCATACGCATATAAAAGTTAATAGGGGAAGGCCTACGTCCAGAAGCGGACTGAGATAGGCTGATGACTGATGTGATGAGACCATAAGTACATCATGTCCAAAAAAGACATGATGAGTCTATTTAACATTCACGAAATTAGTGCAGCTCAGCGCTTTCTCCTTGCATTGGTTCATTACGAAACTTCTGGCGCTATCGAATATCGCTGTCCGAGCGTTCTCGAGATAGTTTTATTGAAGTTCACTAACTGGGCTTATTCTTACTTTACCCTAGTTACTGCATTGAGTTACACAAAACCCGTATTTCCCATGCTTATCTAATCAATAATATGCTCAGAATATTAAGTCGGTCATGAAGATTTGGTACATTTTATTTATAATCAATCCATATTGTGTATGTGTATAAGAAAGATTAAGTGGATTCATATATTTTGTCACCACCCCAACTCCTCCTGCGGGTGTCGTAAGAGTCGACTAACGGATTGAAGTGTCACTGACCATTATTTGATAAAAGATTGATGATGGGCAGCAGCGTCATCATAGTGGACACATACTGCGACCACAAACCGCTTGCCCAGCGTGGCGATTATGGGCATTTACCTCCTAATGTGTTTATACGCATAGTTAATAGGAGAGGCCTACGTCCAGCAGTGGACTATCATAGGCTAATGATGATGATGATATTATTCAGAAACTATCAGAATATAATTATGTGAATTGATTAAGTCAAAAACTGTAACAAACAGAGGCGATAAACAAAACAACACGATTGTCAAGAAAAATGAAAACCGAAACTCTTCATTTACATACGAGCACTTCATAAATTCCCCGTTTACCCTTTAAGTCCTGCCCACGCATCAGTCCTAAATCATGCAGTTATACCCATTTTTAATGTCAAGTAAATAAAGTCCATAATTGTTAGGATAGTAATAGTTGCCGAATTTGGAGAAGTGAATTCAAAAAACCAAACTTAAGTTGCTACTTAAAATTTTGAAGTCAGGGCTTAGTTTGCTTCATTTACGGTCCATATTTCCATGCGTTTTTGGTCCTCGTCTGCCTGCTTAATTTGTAAAGGAGTATGAGTGAAACAGTCAGTGTTGCGAGTGGAGTGCAGTGTAAATTTGCCGAGCTCGTTGTGGTGCGTTCGTTTATTTCGTATCTCCAAACACGTGCCTTTGTGATTTAGTTTTATTGATACAGAGAAATTTTTGTTGCCTTTGTGGTTTTGTGTTGCATTGTAGATTGTAGGTTCTGCTCTTCAGTGACTTTGTACTTGGAAGTATTTGAAGATATTCATTGTTGACGTTACGTTAAAGAGTTTCGTGACTAAAATATACATGCGACAACTTTTAATAAATATTACGTCGATATTTCATTTAACAAAATTAATAAACAATATTATGTAGTAGCTTCTTATTATCATCATCATATTATCTGAAAGATGTCCACTGCTGAACCTCAAGCCTCACCCAATGACCCTACGCCACCCGTATCCAGCGGACTCCCGCGACTTCATCATCAGTCTACCTTGTGGAAACTGACCTAGTTAACTACGTAGTACTATTTTGACTATAATTATTATTGTAATACGCATTAATTTATTTAGTTTCAGGTATATAGAAGTCCCATAGTAAATTTAGTTTGATCAGGTATTTAAAATGTTTATATCAAAATATTTATGTTTATTATCTTTGAAATATTATAACCATTATATTCATAATTTTAAACAATATCCTTACAGTGACTATATAATGGTCATAAATGTCAGCTGGTGGTAATGGTTAGTAGGTAAATAAATATACTAGGTACTTTTATTGGCTGCATAAACTCGTTGTGTCTCGCAGAAAATTATCTCTACAGGCGTGATACTTTACGTGTAAGTCTGCAAACTTGTAAGGTATTGGAGCTCATAAAGTTTCTTGAACAAAAAGCCTATCCCTCGTCGCGGTCAACAGCAGCGGCTGTTAACTGCAGTTTGATGCTCTCTCTAGCAGCTGACGCTATGACATACGTGAGTTTCGTCCTACAATGCTGTGTCTGCTGTGGTGTGCTAAGAGCTAACAGATTGAAGATAATAAGTTAATCTTGCATGACGAATGAAGGCATTGAGAATATTACTACGTAGATATTATTAAAATAAAGTCGGCTCCTGCTGTTGTTCTGTAAATTATATGCCTATATCACAAACGACGCACCAGATTTATATTTTTTTTCAAATGATAGAATGATTTAAGTGAAAGGTTTTAGTATCACCATTACATGTGCAAAGAGTAGCTACTCGTATCTTAGCGACAATATTTTATCATAATGTGGGATATAGTACTAATTTGGAACTCGTAATTTTTTTGAAGTACATAAACTTTCGAAATTTGAGAAAAATGTATCTGTTTATGTGGTTATTAATAATAATGTACACCTTTTTTACTTACTATAGTAAAACCCTGTACTTGCACGCTGTCATATAAAAATGACCAGTACAGTAGTATAATACCTGCAGATAATCAGGGCTGGCACTGACCTCACCATTGTACTGGTGCAACAATGCGCGCTGGCTGCGCGGGCGCGGCGTGGGCGCTGACCCGGTCATTTTCTACTGCAGAAATATTCAAATTCGTATAATTACTACTCTGAATACGTTAAACATTGCGAAAAAGCTTATGAATGGCCTATTTTAATGAAATAACAAAGTAAATCTATACAAATAGATTTTTGCTGTTCCTATTTATCGATCGATTTAAAAGTGTAAGGGCCGCGGTTTCACCATTCCTCAATAAAATATGTCTGTCAGGTAAATGTATGCCCTTTTCTTTTATATGCATGGGGAAAATATAAGTGATTATTTTATGTGGTGGATAGGTACCCGATCTGGATTTTGAAACAGGCCGTAAGGTACTTTAGTATGTCGCGTTACAATACATCAAATGCAAAAAAATTTGGAAATCTGAAAATTAGTGGCAGTTTTCAATTGACGGGAGTAGCAAAATTTTCTGTTTTTGGTATTTTTATCGGTAGTAATAAACTATTGAAACTTGGTATGTGGAAATCAAAATTAGCGATATTTTATAACATATATCATGTTCATCAATTTGCAGTTTGATATTAATTACCTGGGTTGAAATTCTTTTCGTTGTCTTATTTTGTGTCCCTAAAAAACGTGCCGCAGTGGTGATTTTTGTATGAGATGATGTTTTGTTTTCCATTCCTGATATATGGATTAAAATCTAGCGTGAAAAAAAATACGAATGCACCGGATTTTTTTATAATTATACTGAGTCGAGACAGCAACTAAAAGCGTAACAGATTGAAGAATTTTGACCAACCTACTTGATATCACATGGTATATTTATGTCCTATATTTCAAGTCAAAACGGTCGAAATAGTTATAGAATATTGTCTGCAAAAGGTCAACCGGGAGTGTAACAAAAGCGGTGTGTATTGTTAATAAAAGCAATAAAATCTGAATTTTATTTATCAACACGGATTAAAAATAACATACTCCGACAGTATCATGTTTAAAATAAATGGTATGCTATAGAGCTTGCCATTTACAGGCATTTCTAAATATAACCTGGCGATGTTCACGGACTGTATTGTTCACTACTTGTTTAAATATTGTGTCAGAGGCTGCGTGCGGCGAGTGATTGTGGTTTATGGGAGCGGGTTCAAATCCTTCGGTAATTAAGAGGTGGGCGGCGCGGCGTGGGAGGACTTATGCGTTAAACTAACCTTTACCTGTTTAACTTTCTCGACGCATTTTCACTTAAACAAAGGTTAATCGTAATACGAGAGAATTACACAAAATCTGTAAACAAACAAATTGGTTTTACAGTTTACGTTATGAATTTAGGATAAGTAAGCATAACATTTAGCAATGTTTTAGCACTTTTTCAAATATTTTAGTACAACTTAATCATTACCTTCCTTGAAAAATACATATAAGACTGAAGTTTTTTAGTGACTTGATTAATTCAAACTAATTTATAAGGTACTTTTTAATGACCTTTTCTACATATTCATTTTATTTCATTTTGTCAGCCTCCGTAGCCTAGTTGGTAGTGACCCTGCCTACGAAGCCGGAGGTTCCGGGTTCGAATCCCGGCGAGGGCATTATTTGTGTATTTATTTATCATAAATATTTGTTCCTTGGTCATGGCTGTCTATGTATTTAAGTATCTATATGTATCTGTCTATTATATATTTCGTCGCCTGGTACCCACATCACAAGCCTTAATTGAGCTTACCGTGGGACTAGGTCGATTTGTGAAAGATGTCCCAAGATATTTATTTATTTATTTATTTATTGACGTGAATCAGTCTAAATTTTTATTCCAAGTGAGAAATCACTGACACTGTGAAAACTATTTTACTAACCATTTTACTTAAGTTACTTTACATTTTAAAAGATAACGGTGTATGTATTTTCTTAATACTTGTCCACTACTTGTCATTATAAAGAAAATACAAATATATTAAGTTGCCCCATTTTGCGTTTTAAAGAATTGTACGGTACCATTAAACTGATTTTCATAGCAATCACCGAACGATGTTACCGATATTGTTCAACATATATTTAATGCTAGAAGGTAGTTAGTTTCCAATGAATAGCATTTTCTTGATTTAGCACACGTAGCAAAGCCACGGTATTTGCCTGATCAATACTAGCCCCGCACATACAGACAGTTTACGTGAGCCGCACACTTCAAATATTTACTCGCCGCGAGAATCGAACCCGTTGCTCGTGGAGCCACGTAAAGAGGTGACAAGCGTTTTCAATTTAATATTGAATCTTCGTTTTGGAACAATAATACGAACTAAAAAAATAATGTATATGTTATTTATATTATCTCTGGGATTTATGTACTTTTTTAGGTAAGTAGCTGTTAAATTATTGTACCTATGTACAGTCATCCTAAATCATAATTTTCACATAAGTGTTACATACGAGTATAGGGTGGGAATGAATATACCGACAAACTTTACCTACGAATTTTAGACGTCAAAAAAGTCAAAAATATGATTTGGCTTATGCCAATATTGCCCATTTTTTTTTAAGTTCTATGATTTTTCGTTAAGTTTTTTTACGTGTTTCAAGATATGTGTCAAAGGCGTCAAATACTATGAAAAGTTAGGCATAATTGTTTACACTTTTTGTTTTCTACTAACGAGCATTACCTAGTATGGTCATTGATCAAACCGGCAACGATAAACGTGCACTGTGGTAGCCATTGGCACGTATTTTTTTTCTCTTAGAAAATTTACTTGCCGCCAATGCCAACGTCTAGAGATTAAAGCCATTGAAATGTTTGTTATTCATTGTTTGTTTATTTGTTTAAAACACACAATACAACATAACAGCTGCCAATGCGTTGTATGAGAAGGTACAGTAGAAATGATGATAAGAAATTGATGATATAGGTACATATAATTAATATCCTCACAGAATTTCAATAAAATAAGTTTAAATGTGGATGGCTCCTCAAAAAATAAGTCGTGGTAAGGTACAACAGTTAAAAGTTTAAATATTGGATGTCATTATACCAAATAAAAAACGACCAAGATCACCAACGTCCGAGGTGGGGAATATTTAGTTAATAAATAATTTGATTTGTGTTTTCACAATACGTTCAGTTAAAAGTTAGTTTAGCAAGACACGTGCGTGTAGAATTGGGGAAAATTGGTGAGCTTAAATTAATATATTTTGATAATTTGCCGCTGATTGTGTGGCTATCACAAGTTTGTCCTTACTTAAGTTGTCTCGTTACGTGGTCATAAGGACTTGAGAGCTCACTACATACTCGCTATTATTGTACTGGGCCCTTTGGTGATTAGACACAATTCATGTGTAATTTTGTAAGTACTGTGCAAATAATTTGACGTGCCATGCATCAGCTCTCTCTAAATATTATTTGCATTACTTGAGTACAGGTTCTTGTTTACAGTTTACATAGGTACTTGTAGAAATTAATTTTGATTCTAATGTTTAATGTAGTTAAGTAAACTGCATAAACCTATTATTATCGTAAGATGGATAGCACTGAAGTAATTATTGGTGACAACTAAGATTAACTAATGTTTTGATAACTAATAAAAAATATAATTTATGTTTAGATAGAATGTATTGTGAAAACACAAATCAAATTATTTATTAACTAAATATTTTGATTTGTACTTATAATTTTTCTACAGTAGTCACACTACTTAATACTATATAAATTATAAAATTTAGATGTCATATACCAAAGGAAAACGACCAATACACGGACATTAGGTGATCTTGGTCGTTTTTCTTTGGTATATGACATCTACTATTTATAATTTATGTTTAGATATTTATTCTCATCATACCTATAATTATATTGGTATAACCATTTTGTAAATTTAACTGATCGACGTTCCAGGGTCGATAGGACTTATTTCTTTAATAGCTGAAAATTACAGAACAATACATAAAAAGTTCTTAACTTTCATGCTCACGGGGATGATGTTACTCTCAAATAGGATCAGATCTGCAAAGGCCAAACTTGGAATTTTGTATCTACTATTACTTGACGTTTATCAGCGTTGACACAACCGGCACTATAGATATTGTTGAAGTTCTACTTTAATTACAGAACGTAATTGAAGTGATTTAAAAATACTTATAATTTTCTAGCAAGTTAAAATATCACCCCTCTTTCTCTCTGACACCCTTATATACATTTTACTCTTATAACATAATATTAGAAAAGCTCCAAATAACTACGCCTTTAAATGATCTGTAAAGGGTTTCTTCACTGGCAGTTCAAAGAAAAATTGAGTATCTTCTTACAACTGTACAATTTATGGTAAGATATATATTGTAGTATATTTATAGGGCAGACCGGGGCAAGACGAGATAGTTAAGAAGAAAATCGACTGATTATGGAAATTATAATGTTAATTAAAAATCTCTTGCAACAAAAGCAACACTTATAGTTAACCCAACCATTTTGCCCCAACGGACAGATTTTACAAAAATATCAACAGTTCTAACCTACAAAATAATTGTTCGTAAAAGCAACCTGAATTCGTTAGTTTTACACTGATGCAACATGTTCATAGTAAGGAATAACAATAGCACTGATATTTACCTTTATGCCCATCGATCAAAACCAAAGATCTTCTTAACAAATCACCAAAAATCAGTTATTTCTTGCTGTGCGACAAAAACAGGTAGTGACACGCT
>JALPQI010010225.1:0-40796 GCA_025490895.1 Thaumatotibia leucotreta | reverse complement strand
TGTCAGCAAACTTTGTAATTGAAAATAAAAAGGCGTAATTCAAAAGGCAGTAGGCCCGCTATCTAAGTTTTTCATAAAAATCGCAAGTCGTGTTGCAAAGCTGCAATTTTAGTATATTATATAGGCCCTATAAGGACGTACAAAAATGTATATTACAAGAAATACAAAAAAACAATTTCGGCATAAGACGAAAAAAAACTGAAAAATTATTGGACTTCTTTTACTTTTTGACGTTTAATTAAGAAACTATTATCTTTTTGATACTAATTGCTACAAAACTTAAAAAGAATATTAAATTTGAAAGGATTTGAGCTACCTTGCATTACCCTAAATTATATAGATTTAGAGATACGACATTTCAAAATGTGCCCTTCATTAAGTTAAGAAAATAAGTGCATGTTT
The DNA here is from genome assembly GCA_025490895.1 of Thaumatotibia leucotreta. Classification (NCBI taxonomy): domain Eukaryota; kingdom Metazoa; phylum Arthropoda; class Insecta; order Lepidoptera; family Tortricidae; genus Thaumatotibia; species Thaumatotibia leucotreta. Next base: position 40,394 of record JALPQI010010225.1, on the reverse strand, counting down.
TGAAGCCTCGCATACCCCCAACTATAAGACTTACAGTAATTGTTATCGGCTCAATTTGTTTCAAATTTAATATAGTTATTATCTACAATTATTTTTTTTTTCTTAGCGCGAACGTTTTGCCAATATTTAGTGAATAGCTTTAACGTAACCTAAAATTTGTTTAATTTTTGATAAAAGGGCACTTTATGAAATGTCGTATCTCAATATATATATAACTTACGGTGATGCAACGTAGCTCAAATCCTTTCAAATTTAATGTTCTTTCTTAATTTTATAGCAATTAGTATCAAAAAGATAATAGATTTTTAGTTAAACGTCAAAAACTAAAAAAAGTCCGATTTTTTTTCCGTTTTTTTTACGTCCTATGCCCAAACTATTATTTTGTTTTTCTTTTAATATGCATTTTCGTATATATCTATAAGGCCTTTATAATATAACAATATTGCAGCTTTGCAACTCGACTTGCGAATTGTATGAAAAACTTAGATAGCAGGCCTCCTGTCTTATGAATTTCGCGTTTATACTTTCAACTGCAAAGTTCACTGACCTAATTTTACCCTTAAATTAAAGAATATTAAGTGCGCTATAAGGTCATTATGGCATGTTTTTCGTAGCATAATTAGGTGAGGCGATATTAAGCCGAAAATGTTAGCAAAACACAAAATTTTATCTAGTTTACAAAAAGGAGTACTTTTTAAAGTCTCGAATCTCTGAAACTATAAGACCTACGGTAATGCATGTTAGCTCAACTTGTTGGAAATTTATTAGTCTTTAAACGTTTAATAACATATGACATAAAAACGTAAGGTTTTTTAAATAAAAATCAGAAACTAAAAAATGGCAATAAATTTCGCAGTTTTTCACGTACTACCCAGCTATCACAACTTTTTTTTGCTTGCAAAATGTGGTTTTATATACTGCCCTGTGGGTGTCTAAATAACATACCAAAAATGCAGCGATACTACTTGATTTGCGAGTTTAGGGTAAAATTATGTACGGTTTGACCGTACTATTATTAGATTAACAATAATAAACCTTTATGTCATACATAAATCTTTGGGGGAGGCCTATGTTCAGCAGTGGACGTCTTTCGGCTGATATTATGATGATGATGTCATACATAAAATGGGATAAATGTACCGAACACATACATTTCACTGAACAAGCACTAAAGTTAAGTAAATCGACAAAGTGGGACGCTCCCTATAGAAAATCACTAAACTTTATAAACGTACAAAAGTACTTAGAATTTGATATTTACCTACTTTGTAGCCGTGATAAATGTGATTATTTAGTTATGTTATACATTAAAATACACATGTCATTTGCATTTTTTTATGCTGTAGGTATTTTTTAATTAGTTTCTTACTAACTTTTTGATATAATAACTGGCTGAAGGGTTCCATAGAATTGTATGTGCATTTTTTAGCATGCGAATACATTTATAAATACAACTTTAATGATTAATCTGGGTTTCGTGTTCTAAATTTAAAAAATAAACTCATATTCCTGATTGACATATTTTCCTTGTTTTTCATGATCAAAAATCCGTAAAATTTAAAGTACTGAAGTTATATACTTACAAGATTTTGACTTATTTGAAATCCTTTGGAAAAGAATGCCGATTCATTTGATACTAGCCATTCCATAACTTCAAGTACAAGTCTGTTTTTTTGCCATCCCAATCTTTAAGCAACGTTTTCTCAATAGTTGCTTTTTCACTTCTGCATCTTTGAAGAGTTTAAAAAAAATAATTATAGCACTTAGAGACATATATCTTACACCAAAAGATAGCGTATGATCTATAGTATTTGGAACTACTCATAACTCCATATCGACAAAGTGGGACGTTTACCGTAAAACGATCACAAATGTTTTGTATGTGTATGTATTTCTGTATCTTATTTTTAAAATTTGGTTTCTTGATGCTACAGGCACACGATGATGTCGTGGAAACCTTTGCTTTAATCAATAAATAAATAAATAATTAACTACATGTGCCTTCCCGGCTACTTGTCGAAGGGAGATAATCACGGCAGACAGACAAGCCTGTTTCGCTAATAGCTTTATAAAATTCATTCCTGGCAGAGACATACAATTGGTTTATTCAAAATTTAATTAGGCTATTCTACTGATATAATCCTTTGTATGCTGTACTGTATCTGATCCTGAAACATGTATTTTTTCAGGCCTTGCAGTATGTTTGCAAGCAGTTGGCACCATCGGAGCACATTTGGTGAGGACAAGATTTGGTGACATTGTAGCCTGTAAGCCGGTGAATTTTCATTGATTTGATCTAGAGGAATCCTAAAAATCTAGAGGTAATCCTTTGATTTTTTTTTTGATGACTTATAAATAACATCATCAAGGAAACTTTATACATGAAATTTCCTGCTAAACAGGTTGTTAGCTTTATTAGTTTTAGATACCATGTTTCATAGTAACATTTACTATTTAAGAGCTACACAACCCTTATCTAAAATGAAAGTACCAATATTTTATTTTTCAAAAAGTTCAGGTTCGATGCCTGGACCGTCTACACGTATTTTTGTATATTCATGGGGTATATTCTGATAGTCCATGACGTGAGGAATCTAAAAAAAAATTTTTACGTCAAGGTTTGGACCACCTTGTATATTATGGTTTCCAAAATCTTCATACCGACCCATTTTAATTGATCAACCTGTATATAGGTACTATTGTGCCAAAATAATAAGTCAACAATGTACAAACATTTAGTACCTTTACTATACAGGCCAGAGTCAATTTTAACGCAAATTCACTACATCGAGATACTAAATGCAATAGTAAGATCGTTACCTATAATGTGTTGAATATTGTATTCACAAAGCCACCATCTCCGCCGTCACCATACTAAATTATGTGAAAACAATTCATTTTAGACATCATGTTTCATAGAGACATTTACGGCTTGAGACCTACACAATCGATATTGAAATAGAAATTGTGTAAGTTTATTTTTTCAAAACAACCGGGTTCAATTCCACGGCTGGGTACAGGTATTTTTTTCAAATTTATGAATGCAGTTTTAGTTTTTATAAAAATCGTTGACATGGTTCCTAAGAACATATTATCTTCGTATGTCTTATAGTATCAGACATTCCCATACTCATCGATTTGAATAAGCCACCCTATATAGAATAGACCGTTCTTATGCTTAGGTAATCTTTTGTTTTTCTCTTTTAAGTTATTTTCGTCTATTTCAGGAGCCTTTCCAAACTCACCGAGGAACACGTTAATTTTATAAACAAAACAAGAAGATGAGACAAAGTGCAGCAACTACCTGCGATCAGTCTGACCATTTTATTGCCACAGGACCGTTGTCTGAATACTCCTGTCTGTGTCTATATTTACATTTATACAACCATGCTAAAATAGTACATTACGACACGAGTGCGAAAAACATGAAATTCGAAACAAGTGGCAATGTTTTATATCGACACGCGTCTCGTACGACGTTTTTTAGTGCACCTGCAGATGGTCCTCCGAAGTTTTGGACCTGACGTAAAATGACACACTTCTCGCTCTAGAACCTAAAAAGGCACCATCTGTACTAAAAAAAAAAAAGTAAATATGTTAAACTGTATGTAAAATTTTCACACAATAAAATGTTATATTTGTTAGAAAAATAATAAAATTTTAGGTGATATCTGTATGCTGTATGTATCGGTGTCAGCTATGTACACGAGCTACGATTACATACCCTATCTTAATTTTTTCATGCATACTTTGTTTTAATCGATCCAACGTCCGAGGTGGGGATCAAACCCACATGCTCAGCTTTCGTGGCTGATGCCTGCACCCCTTAGCCACTCGGTCTTAGCAACCACCAGTCAATTTACTCAGGTATATGCAATCCCTTACAAGGCTAGGCGCCTTTGACCATTCTCTAAGAGCAAGCAATACATGCCTGCACCTCCTATTAGAATACTTTACAGTTTTCTAGAATTGCTAGAGAGAGCTGATGCTGCCATCTATTGAACGTATTGTGAAAACACAAATCAAATTATTTAGTAACTAAATATTTTGATTAGTGCTTTTATTTAGTTAATGACAATGAACAATTTGATTTATGTTTTCACAATACGTTCAAGAGAACATAATTTATGCTCTTTATAATGTGGTTTATGTCGTTACTATCCATAACGTATATTTCTTAACGACAAATTTGTGTCAGTGCACATGGAAAGGGTGTCGCAACTCTTAAAATAGACCTTATGTGTTCTTCAATAAAGTCAATTTTAAACACCGTGACAAAGTACCTTTCCATGTGCACTGACACATTTGTTCAGGTATTTGCCTTGCTTGACTCAGTTTTGCACCGAACTACAAATCTCCAGCTCCAATGATCTCCTTAAATAGACGCCATTTCACCATAATGACAGGTGTGAGGTCATTTGTAAAATATCACTTTTACTGCCGTCACAGGCCACCGTAGGCTACGACTAACGCTTACTATTGGATAGTCTATGTGCATCTTTGCTACCTGCGTGCCTACATAGAATAAGGACATTTGCTTATATCGTTAATCAGCTATTTTTTATTTTCGAAGGTCGGGACAATTGTCAAAAGGTTTAGAAGAATTTTCGTTGATTCTTGACACGAGTGAGAATTTCGCTACATTGTCGTGTTTCTTCAGACAATTGTAATTTTACTCCGCAAAAAAGTTACTTTCTACTAATGTATTAAAGATTTTGCAATACATTTTACGTTGGTGGCAAAAAGACACACGGCCCGTCCGACTGATGCCTATTAATGAAACCATAAGTAATGTGTGTGTATGTGTACCTACACCCGAAAAAGCGTTGAAAATTATCATCAGCATTTCAGAGAGCACTGACGAGAGATGCCACAAGGAGACTAGTTAGCAGGACAAGCTCTGCAAGCTCTTAGTGTAAAAATATTTTTCAAAGAAAATACAATGCTTTATATCTTACATTCGTTTCTTATTTCTTCTTGTCCAATCAGTACTATAATGTAAGTGCAAATCATAAATATCATCACATACTACACTATAATAGTCTATACTATAATAGTGTAACATGTTGGCAATAGAGTTGAAATACACGGTGCTCGCGAGCATTGCGAAAGATTTTAACTATGCATTCTAGACATCAAAATAAACAAAAAATATTATGAGACCTAATGTCAAATTCCACAAAAAAAATTTTTTTGTTTCTTTTTTGTTAGACCTTTTGAATACTTTTTATCATTATAACAATTTGTTGAAATTAATCTTTTAAATTATTTTATTTGCGACAGGTTTTTTCGACAAGTTTCTTATTTTTTGATTGTCAGGCAAATGATGTGGTAATATTAGAACACATTGTGGTACCATTGTAATCTAAAAGAAGTTTTATTACGAGTTACGTCGAACAACTTATTTCGAAAAAAGGTTAATTATCTCTGGAACCAATCCGAATCTAGGAAATTTTATATAACACTAAAGACTCTAAATATGCTCAGGAATTCAGCATTAAAATCTTTCGGAATGCTCATGAGCACCGTGTATATCCGTATTATGATATCAATACGATATTTATGGGAAAATGCTTTGCATGTTGTCTACTACTGATTAGGTACATTATACTGAACAAAGTAAGTAAATAGATATTGCAGGAGCTTTAACTTACACGGGCTCATACTCATAATCTCATGAACATTAAAACGTCAAAATTAAAATATAAAGAATCAACATATTTATTATAGTCAATACAATAAGAAATTAACCCTCAGCAGAGTAGCAGACAAATAATTAAGTAACTAAAACACCTTAATGAGTTGTAAGTACCTACTCTTAAGTTATAGTCGAATTAATAAATAATTATTAATTACATATTAGGTCATTCATTACCTATGAATTTGGCGTTTTTTATGGAGAATTTTGTGAAATATAGTAGATTACATGCCAAGGCCGTTTAAGTGGGAAATGTCTCTGATGAAGTGTAATTGTAGACAAACATGTTTGCCAGTAATATTAGTCACTTCTAAGGCGTGTTTTGTATACGAATCTCTATTTCATAAAACAAGGTAATATCATAAGTTTATTTATACCTATTTCAACCATGTGAACCGGCAGCATATGGCAAGAGTTGTTTTCAATTAAGGGGGAAAAAACGATTATTAGTGTGATAAAACCTTTGTACTTTGTGTAAACCACAGTACACTGTTGAAAACAAAGAATTATTTAAGTTTCTCCTTAGACAATAAAATTAAGAATCAACTAAAGTCTATGACCAAAAACACCAATTTCATAGATAGATAGATAGAATACTCTTTATTGCACACCTTAACAAAAAAGAAAATATGGTTAAAACAGACGATTATACATAGAGGTACACAACAGGCGGTCTTATTGCTATAAAGCAATCTCTTCCAGACAACCTTTGGGTAGCGGAAACAAATGAAAATAGTGAAACAGTAGGTGATTGCAACATATTAAGAAGCACATTTATCTTATCACACGCATAGGTAATGACCCAATATTAATACAAATGTGTAATCACAGTAAGTACAAAAATACCTATCATAGTGGCTAGGTTTAATGTTCATGACACGCTTATTGATTTAGAAAGAATGATAAATATACAAAAACTCTAATTTAACATGAAAGTAATAACATTTTGAAATTCTCTCAATACCAGAAGTGCATGTATGACTATAAATTGACAATATCAGTCCTAATTCTTCAATTAAATAATCTTGACTTAAAAATGTAATTATGTAGGTATGCTTTCTGTTGATTACCGTTAATTGACTGACATACATTTAGTATACTACCTATTATTATTAATCTCCTTCAGGATGTCATTTTGTTTATTTATTTTTTCATGCATGTAGCATTGTCTTATCACTTCTACTTTTTCTGTCAGCAGTGTTTTCATATTCATTTTATTTCATCACTCGTGGCGTTGAGGTAATATTTCTGGATTATTTTGTTTCCTTGTCGTCAGCTAGAATATTAAAATAACTAGTTAATAATCTGTATCAATATTGAGTATTATTTACCTACATTAGAATATATTATTTAGCGAATTTATTTACCACTGATAAACAACTGGCATCATTTCCACTACCTTCTGGTTCCTGTCTTGAGTTAAGTTGTATTGTGGATAGTAAGCAACAATACACAGGGTGGCCAAAAAAGAAATGCATAACCCATAACCATTGCCAGTGAGGTTTTAGGACGCAGAGTAGATGGCCTAGCCGATTTGTTTGGAAATTAATTTAGGTTGAAGAACCTGTAGTACCTAGTAAGTAGTAGGTACTTAATAGTAGCACCTTTGTTAGTAGTTTATTTTAATTAAAAATAATGATTCAGCCTTCTAAAACTGTCAAAAGGCCCCTAGGGGGTCTATTATGAGTCCCAAAAGCTCACAGGCAACAGATGTATGTAAAACAACCGACCAATAAACAAATACTTGTGATAAACAAACAGAAAAATCTTCTCGCAGGGATTCTAGCTTAAACTTCCAGCTTTCTAGGCACTTAGGCTACGGAGGTTGACAAAAATAATAAATGGTGAAGGTAAACGAATAACTATTATAGTTTTACCATAAAGTATGAGTGATTATCCGTCAGGATAATAAGGCAGGATATATTACAGGCCAAGCCATGGCTCAAATATTCGCTTGCTCCAGTGAGTGGCCATCAGTTCTTCGGGCATTTTGTCCAGCCCACTTGCACTCTGATATTTTCTGAGCTACGTCGGTGACTTTAGTTTCACGGATATCTTCATTCATAATTAGATCTCATGGAGAAACTCCCAAGCATTGCCCGTTCCATCGCTTGTGGAGTGTGCTTACGAAAGATTACTACACAGATACACTAGTCTTACTACATAGAACGTACTAGCTTTTGAATCGACGTGTAATTATTAGTATTCTCACTAAAAATTAATGAACATATAATTATTATTTTAAAAAAAACACCCACGATACTGCTTATCGGCAACTTCAAGCAGCCCGACAAAATTGTCAAGTTAACTTGAAATTTGATCCATTTGATGGTGTGATAAAAATTATATTAGACGTCAGATTATCCGGTCAAGAATTCACGAGTATCGATGAGATCTGTCACTCAAAGTAATCACCGCCAATTTCAAAATTATGGTACTAAAAGTTAAATTTTTAACAAAAATACAATTTGTTTTAGTTGTCAACGGTAAATATGCGATCATCATAAGCTCCTGCGAGGCCCCAATCGAACCAAAATCGTCTAAAACTTTAATAAAGCACAATTATAGTTGATGCTAAATTGTCACTGTCAAATTGTCCGCACGATTACTGTATCTGTGCCCGCAACCATGTTGTGAACTTCACTGAATGCCGACATAATGTAGAGAATTGGATAGACAATGACAATTTGGTAAACGATATAACCATCATAAGCCCCCTGGTTATCTTATTTAAGAGTAAATGCTAATGACAACTTAATGTCATCATGATGCAAGCTGTTTATTTCATTATTAATCGGCCGTTTACCATTTCAACTAGCGTATCTCGATAATATATATATATATATATTCAAGAAATATATTATTTTTAATGAATATCTCATAAATAATATCGAATTACGCTAGTTAAAATAATAAACGGCCGATTAATAATGAAATAAACAGCTTGCATCATGATGACATTAAGTTGTCATTAGCATTTACTCTTAAATAAGATAACCTGATAAGAAAACTCAAATATAAATGAAGAGTTTGTATACTACATTGAAAAACACCGATTGAATGCAGAACTTGACCACACATATTGCCGATTTTTGGTAAGAAGTACCGCTTGGAAAATTTTGATACTTAGGCAACTAGTAGGCCAATGTATGGTCTATAATTAGAAAAAGAAAATAGAGGTGTCACTACTTCATAGGTACACAAAAAAAAATATGAAATATTTTTTGGTCTTTTTTTTTCTTTTTTTTATACGACAATCGATATTCATTTTTTTAAATTCGATGCATATCTAAATAAAGAACATTATTTCAAAATTTGAAGCAATTCGCTTTTATACATCCTGAGATACAACACATTAAAGAAAAAACTAAAAAAAATCATAAGTCAAAAACTGTCACCGATAGGACGTTGATACTCAGCAGAAATATTCTTCACCATAAGAGGTACTCACAAAAAAATACTAGAGTCTGGTTGATTTAAAGGCTGACTTACTATGAAAATCCGACTATGGCCTTTCCTTAAGTGTTCATTCACTGGAGCACTTATTCTAATTTTACCAGGAGTCGATACTTCAGGCTCTTATTTAACATAAAACAATTCATTACATATATAACCTAAGCGATAAATTCCCGGAATAACTTTCGCCAATTGTGATAACAACTGTTAAGAAAGCAAACAATTAATCGTTAGTATGACGTATTAGTGATAGTATTCTAATCCCGAAACAGATAACTATCATAATGTGTAAGACAGCAAATACTTATGTGATTAGCACAATCGAGTAGTGGTAGAGATGCGTGACAGAGGCATGCTCTCAATAGATTATTAGACATGATTCCAGTGTAGTCGTACCATGAGTTGGCAAAAATCATTTACGTTAACATTTAGTCGATATTAAAGTTCATTACACTCGCTCCAATACATCAGTGCAAGCATGGTAGACTGAATTACGTTTCGGTAAACGCTAAAACGCAGAGTGGACCCTCTTTACCAATACAAAGAGGAAGAGAGGTAGACCTCGGAAAAGATGGGCCGATGACATAAGAAAGATGGCCGGACATCTATGGATGAGAAGAACTCAATATAGGCAAGACTGGAGAATGCTGGAGGAGGCATATGTGTCCACAGGACACAGACAGAGCCCCACTAACTATCATCATAACAGGAAAATTTTCTTTGTCTGTACCAAGGCTATAAATAAATAAATAAACGCTAAGGTAAGCGTTACTTGCCAACTCGTGGTAGGTACAGCTAATGTATCAAAGCGCAATCTCAATTCACAAACAATTTATCCTCGTCTTTCAGTAGATAGATAGATAAAAACTTTATTCAAGTCAGTACAAGTGTCTCGACGTTGTTCATAACTTTACGTGCTCAAGAGTTCTAACTTATCATGGTTTTACAAACAACGCGATCTAGTATTCAGTGAATAACAACAGTGTTGTTCCGTATTCCGATATCTGCTTTCCCTGGCAATAATAAGGCATATAGATACGAGAAAACGTGTTTAAATCAGCTCTAATGCACGGTACAGCGACAGGGCATGGATCACGACCCACGATTACTGACCTCCGTGACATTTTGCTAATAACTAGATAAGCGCCAACTTAATGATTAGTATACAGTATGTAACTGGACGAAAGGTAAACCTTTTAGCCCGGTGATGACCAAGTTCACAGTTACAAAAGCATAGATTTTTTAATAGAACAGAACCGAACAGTTATTTCATCACATGTCAGAGCTTCATAACACTCTAGAGTGCCTGTTCTGATCTTATTACAACTTGCCCGCTCAGAACAAATCTGAGTTGACATTTGACAACTGAAATACTATCATGAAATTCTTTAGGCTTTGTATAGGTATAGATTGTATAGATAGGTACATTAAAAATAAAAATCATTATTAATCCAGGAATATTAACAAGAAGCATATTATTGTATGTAATGTATAGAACTTAAGTTATCCTTAAGCTAACATTTTTATCTTTCATTCTGTTACATACTGTATACCTACTTTATGCTGATTCTGAATTATTTTGCCCAGGAAACAACATATCAACATCCGTGTTTTGTAGAGGTACAATGTTGAAGTGGTTGGTGCAGATTATAAGGTGTCGCAGGTTAGACGGCCACGTGTAACGATATACCTAATCTAAAGATTCTAACATTATATATAACATTATATAATACAAAACATATGACGATTGTAAACAAAAACGAACATAAACACATCGAGTTTATTAAACATATTACTTAAGTTAGGGCTTGTGCATAAATCACGCGAGGTCCTATAGGGGGGGAGGGGGTCGAAGAAAACATCACGAAAGATCACGGTAGGGGAGGGGGGGGGTACAAGGAGACCTCACGTGTATTTTTTTACGATGAACAAACTAAGAAAAAATATTGTCAATTTCGGCTAGCGAACGTGAAAAGTTGAATGAAAAAAATACACGTGAGACTGCTAGGGGGGGGGGGGGGGGGGCTAGCCAAGAAACTCACCAAACATCACCATGGGGGAGGGGGGGGGTCAAAAAGTAGCCAAAAAAACATCACATGATTTATGCATGAGCCCTTAAGGGGTAGAATATGAATATCAGGGAGTGATTTGATAACCGTTTATTATGTTATAATCATTGGTCAATCTAAGATTGAATTTTTCAATATCAAGGAAGCAACATGTCATGAACCCTTATTTATCAAAACTATTAAAAGTATAAAAATCGAGGTTCTAATATAATTACTAACACTTCGTTCTAAAACTAACTAAAAATAATTATATAGAATGAATAATCAAATCCTTAATTCTGTCAAATCGTCCTATTACTGCAAATACCTACCAGCTAATTTCGGCAGAATTAATTTAATTATTATGGTAATTAAATTAATTATCGAATAACATAATACGTGCACATAGCTGGTATTTGCAGTAATAGGACGAAATAGTAATTCCCTATCTGTCAGTAGATACGCACCCAAAAAATAGATACCTAAACTGTTCAGGTTTATAAGAGGTAATAGTAAGGGTCACGGTCCATACAAAGTTGAGAAAAATTGTGCGCTGCGAGTTACAGTTTTGTAATTTTAACCAGAGCTAGAGGGTCTCAAAATAGTTGTTTTTAGATGTGGAGGGAAAACCAATTCCCCCCCTGAGCGCGGGGGGAGGGGGGTGAATATGCATGCGGAAGGGTTGCGTTTAATATTTTTTTACTAATTAATAAGGCCCTACTATGCCTTGTTTGGTATCATTTTCGTGTAAAACGGACCTGGAAAATCCGTTTTTTATCATAAACATGATCAATTTCATATAAAAATGTAGATTTTTTGGAGTAAAAGTAAAAAAGTTACCGTTTTTATTTTAATTTAAGCGTCATATAAGTATTAAAAAACAAACTAATCCAATTTAAAAAAATTGTGTAAGATAGCACATTTATTGCAGTTTTTTAAAATATACACATTTTGTAGTCTTTCATACAAAAAAACACTGAAAAAAAATTTTACCTGACGCGTACCTCCAACAACAACCTCCGCGTAATCTCAATAAAGAGACTTTTGGGCCGGCAAATGCTCATAGATTATACATATTTTTGTACTTGCATATTATTGTTCATATTACAATTGTAAATGTTTATTGATATGAAAGTAAATTGAATATTTTCTGATCTTCTTTTTTAAATAACCTAACATTATTAAGAATTTTATTTGATCAGATTCTATTTTTAGAATTTATCGATTATTATATACCGCGTGTATATTATATAGCTGGTCTATCTGATCACATGTATGATATATAGTATCTGATCATATGAATCGGAATGGGTAATCATTTTTACAAGTGTCATTAGTTAATGATCTCCTTACCAATACGATAAAGGTAATTTTCAGTAACCGGGACTAAACAACTAACCCAGTTCACCCACGTTAAAAGTTTATATCATATGGAATTGGACAATCAATTAAACGTTAAACGTTTACTTCATAAATCATCATTATTACCATACCAGCCGAAAGACGTCCACTGCTGAACATAGGCCTCCCCCAAAGATTGTTACAATGACCGGTCTTGCGCCACTCGCATCCAGCATACTCTTGAGACCTTCACTGTCCACCTTGTCGGGGTTTACCCACGCTGTGCCTTCCACCTGCGAGGCCGCCGCATTGGCCATCGGTTCTACGTGCAATGTGCCCCGCCCACTGCCACTTTAGTTTAGTGATTCGGAGAGCTATGGAGCTATACTTTGGTTCTGCTGCGGATCTTCTCATTTCTAATACGACCTCGCAGAGAGACTCCCACCATAGCCCTCTCCATTGCCCTGTGGGTGACTTTAAGCTTTCTTATGAGGCCCATTCTAAGCGACAACGTTTCAGTACCGTATGTCATCACTCTTTTAAATCTTTGATCAGTGTGTGTTGCCACACTGATCAAATACTTTTGTCTTCGAGAACTGCGGAATATTGGACGAAAAGATGTGTCGTAGCTTCCCAAACGCTGCCCAACCTAGTCGGATTCGATGATTGACCTCTTACTCAAAGTTGGATCTACCTAACTGGGTAGCTTGTCCTAGGTATATTATAGTCGTCTACACCTTCGAGTTTTGTCTCCGATTGTAACGGGAGTTTTCGTCTTATCCATGTTCATCCTAAGACGAACTCGCTCGAAGGCGCTACTGAGGTCAGCGAGCATCGTACTGAAATCTTCCAAGGTCTCAGCCAAGACCACCGTATCATCAGCGAATCCGCTGCAGTATAATATGCTTCAAGCTCTGGTCTTGGAGTCGGATTGACATAATGGTTTTCGTACAAACACCTCAACATTTCAAAATAGCGGTAGTCTACTTGGTATCGTTAAAGAGACTGCAGTACGCCCAGAGTTTCGATCAAATCGAAGGCCTTGGGGGTTACTATGACGTACTAATGCGATTCAGTTTAGGTTCTGGGAAAGGGGCAGTGATACACGACTCGTATAGCCTTGTCCCTTTCTCTCGACCTAAATTAAACCGCATTAGTACGTCATGGAAACCCCCCTTATCGTAGTCCACAAACGCTAAATGCTAAACAGAGGGGCAGGTTATACCTATTCCTCGGTCTTCTGTATAACATTTACGAAACGCCAATTCGGAAACCGGCTTGTTCGGGAGGCTGGAAGTCATCAAGCCTGCGTGCAAGACGATTCATAATGACTCTTGAAAACATCTTATAAATATGGCTCGGAAGTGAGATGGATCTGTAGTTCTTCAATAAGGCGTTGTCACCTTTTTTCAAGAACAGTACCACCACTCTTCTGTTCCATGCCTAAGGCGTTCTCCCTTCCGGAGTTGAACAACTTCTGAAGGGCCATAAGGATTGGTTTACCGTCTGGCTTCAGATGCTCAGCTATAATTCCGTCTTCCCCCGACGCCCTGTTATTTTTGAGCTGTTCAAGAGCCGTTCTAATATCACATAGGCTGATGTCTCGGATATCCTCTGTATAGTGCCGGGTCAGTCACTTACTTCATAAGAAATTTATCAATTATCAAATTCCGTGTGAAATAAATGTTTAACCCGGGGTGCTTGGTTAACCCAGGTTGATGCAATTTGACCTAACAGACATTATGGAGTATTTTGTTTACGCAAAATCGCTAAATTCCCGCAGTAGAAACGTACTGTCAACAATTAGTTAAAGCAACGTCCCTTTTTTATTCGAGGTACGCGACAGGTGCAATTTTTTTACAACTTATTTTTGCATGGAAAGTTCCAAAAAGTATACCTTTTTATAAACTACAATAAATATGCTATCTCGTAGTATTTTTTTTATTTTCATATATTTATTTGGTAATACTTATATAACGCAACAATCAAAATAAAAACGGTGATTAATTTACCTTTATACCAATAATTATTTTTTTATGTATGAAAATCCTCATGTTTATTATCAAAAATGAATTCCCCGTGTCTGTTTTATATGAAAATGATACCAAACAATGAATAGTAGGCCTAAATATTAGACGAAAAAATTTTAAACATAACCCTTCCGTTTGCACATTCACCCCCCTCCCCCCTCGTTCAGGGGGGGAATTGGTTTTCCCTCTACATCTAAAAATATTTATTTTTACACCCTCTAGCTCTGGTAAAAATTACAAAACTGTAACTCACAGCGCACAATTTTTTCCATTTGGACCTCTACTATAACTGCATTTTTCACCACCTCTTCCCGTGAGTGTGATAAGTAAGAGTCGACTAAGGGACTGGAGTGTCATTGACCAATAATTTATTGAAGACAGATGATGGGCAGCAGCATCATAGTGGACACACTTTATGGGTATTTATCTACTAATTGCGTCCATATCCATAAGCATAGGTGATGGGAGAGGCCTACGTCCAGCTGTGGACTGAGATAGGCTGACGATATTACATATCATAATTAGCTTATCTTATCTTTCATCATCTTGTCTATATTCCAGGAGATAGGCTTTATCGATGTCTTTAATGCGCTAAAGATATCTTGACTATAATTTTTAATGCAATTAAATGTGCTTTTAAGAAACTATTGAGATATCATATTAATTGCTCTGTATATCCGCTCAGTCTGACTTTATTTCATACTTAAGATAATTATGTCATATAATATCGTTAAATAAATAACAGATATAAAAGGCTATTTCGAGTTCTTGCATATCAATAATAATATTATGATGTTCGTGTTGAGCAATAAATACTGGATATTTAGCAATATTATATATAGTTAAGATAGACTTAACTCGCCCGACTGATTTCTAAAATGCGAAAAGGCAACACAAAGGTACCTGTAGTTTTGCCATCGTAAACAAAATAATGTTGCTATGTTTTCAATGTGATAGCGGAAAATAAACAAGATTCTATTATGTGAGTATCAAATAAACGAGCATTTTTATATACCTACAAGTTAAGAAATTGTAGCCTCGAATCATAATAAAATACTAGTCATAATTCAAATCCTTTAAAAAATCATTTAAATCATGATCAATTGATCATTGATCAAGACACAATTACATTATCAATGCATTATTTTAAAATGGCTATTTGCATAGACTAATCACTTACTACTAAGATATAAAGTGATACTCATTTAAGATGCCTCATTACCATCATTTTAATGATCAATCCCTTAACAAATTATTTCAGATAAGTTTGTTCAATTGTTTAAGTAATCAAAACATCGGGTTAATATAATAAATAAGCCGTTTTTGATTGATAAGTCACCTAGTTCACATTTAAGTACCTACCTAACGGGATTTTACACTTTCCGTACATACCACGTTTAAGTTAATTTAAGTACCTAATTTACCACCATGCCACGTAACTATAACAAACAATACATGGTTAATATTTACATCATCGAATACCAGCGGATTTGGAAATTGGAGAATGGACAGTGTTCCTTATCTGTAGGTAAAATCTATTGATTCTTCAAACATTTTGTAAAAGCCGAGTTAAAAAACTCAGATTAATAAATTGCAAGTAAACGATAGCAATTAGTAGACATATAGTATGTATATTGTAATAGTATGTATATAGGTACTGAGTAAGGTACTTACTAATATTCTCCTATTGGTTTCTTCAATTGTATGTATAGCATATAGGTAATTAATAGGAAATTTCATGTTTTCCTGAGAATACTGCGTCAGGCAACGGATTTAGTTATCAGATTTCCCAAACATTCTGTACTACATCTTAGTATAAATAAACAAGAGATACATAATATACATATTTATAAAATCACTTGCCGGCTAAACAGAGCTAATGTAAACGGCTAATGTAAACAGAGGACCTAGTGTAGGTAATAACTTATAAAAAACGTCTCGATCGCGTTTACCTTTTCATCGTCGTTTGTATGAGATTAACGATGAAAACGTAAACGCGATAGAGACGTTTTTTATAAGTGTTTACCTACACTAGGCCCTCAGAGCATGTTACTAATGTTGTTAATCAACGTTTTCTTACCCGCAGATTCATCTCTTGGCCACTCATGTCACGGCACATTCACTAGCACTTGGCATCACAATACAGCACAATACAATTGTGTCGAATAAACAAATGCACGCTGTCAGCACGTCGCGGGACTTGGTGGCAACTGTGCATTGGAGACTGAATGCACCCTGCCGTGTGTTCCCCTTGCAACTGCGAGTCGAACTCGTGGGCGAACCAGCGGAAATAATGTAGACTCACGGACCACTGAGAGTCCCTTCAACACCGCGTACTTCAACATTTGAAGGCATATATAAAATTTTGTTTAAAAAACTGAGAAACCCACGGAAGTAATATTTTTCTATTTGGCTTTTAGGTTCAGGCCCTCTTTGTCAGCTTCCGTGGAGTTTTGATGAGTTATCCTGCCTACGAAGCTGGAGGATCCGGGTTCCAATCCCAGCAATAGCATTTATTTGAGCGTTTTTTACAAATAACAATATTTTCTTGGTCATGGTTATTTTCTGTGTAAATAAGTACCTCTATACGTATCCATAATGTCCATCTAAATATATCGTTTAGTTTAATATTTATAAATTTAATTTATTATTTATATTTAAGTCTGCCTGTTTTATCTGTATGTCTTTACTGCGAAATAAAGCTTAATTATATAAATAAAATGACTGTTTGTTCTTCAAACCTTGCTATACGAAAAACGCGAACATGACTGAAATATGAAGGTCCTGAAAGTTTTGATTGTATTGTAAAACTTTGCGCGTAAAAAAAAATACTCTGCGATGTCGCGCTTTGATGTGGGACGCGTTTACCTATAGGACTGTTTAAGTGGTAGAAAAGAGCATTTATATTGGTTTGTCTAACTGTTTGACTCGACCGCACGACTAATTGATACAACCCCCTAGCCAGTATTCCCAAGCGTACGAAGTTGCCTGTCGTCCGACAAAAGTGACTAGTAGAAGCCTGATATCCGAATACCCATACTTGATACGGCTCTCGAGGTCATGGACACTGGTTCGAATGTTAACCTGTACTCGGCAAGGTAGGGGAGTTCGCGACCTGTGGACACACTGATAGCGGAGCGATAACTCTGCTTTCTCCGTCACACCCCTGTAGAAACCCTAGGATGGATAAAGAAGACTTGAGAAATTCTAGAACATGCAGAACTTATAACTTGTAATGAACAAAGTTCGTGATCAACGTAATGATATTGATAATTATTACGACTAAGCTCAAAGTTATGAATGGTAAGTAATCAAATTTATTCCAGCTGTAAAACAGTAAAATCTTGAAGCATCAACTTAACAAAGCTATGTAACTATTAATAATTATCTATTATTATTATTAACCATGTTTATCGGACATATAATCTTGTCACTATTATTGTTTTATTCGTCGCCTGACAGTAGAAAGGCAACAATGTGACCTAAAAAGTTAATAAAATACCTAGTGCCCACTGGAGAGCAAGTCATAAAAAACATTCTAAATTGATAACGATGTTTAATTGAAACCGTATCACGGTTAAATGTCAATTTATACAAGGCAGTCAGAGCAAGGCAGTGCGGGGCGGCTCATTTATCATAGGGGTTAACGTTTTCGCATGGAAAAGTACTGCACGATTACGTGTGGCAAAGAAAACAATGTCACACTATCTATAAATAGTAGGTCAGGCGATGCAGGGCTCGTATTCCAATCGCTTCCCGATGATTAGATTTAGGTGAACCAATTTAGTTGTGAAAACAGCATCCATAATAACTACACCATCAACTATACACTGGTCAACTTCAGGCAATCTTACGGTACATAATGAGAACAGCTTAGGGCGAGCGGCGCGAAATAGGTACGACAATCGCAGCGCGAATTTTGGCACAAGCTTTTGGGTTTCTGAAGGTGCTGAGAATAGACTCCGTGACACCAATTTATGGCCATAAAAGTGAGGTAAGCCGATAGACTGATATTGCATAATGCTGAATGGGCGGCAACTTAAGACTTTGCCAAGTATTTAGGTAATAGCCAAAATTATGACGGGTAACGATTAATATCCTGTCACTTCACGCTTTACATTTAGTTCGTGTTTGAATTACAGTATATTTGTTAGTTCCGATATACATATACACACAGCCAACACTAAGAAGCATGAAAAATCGCTAGCCATGTTTAACGTAAACACAGAACAGACGTGCAAATTTTGGACAAATAAAATTGTTTCCATGAAATGCAATGCAGGTTTCTGTGTGAAGAGCGGTCCACAAACAAGCTTAATGGACTGGAGAGGCAAATATTAGTGGTTGCTTGAATATTCAGGTATATCCATAGAATGTGTGAAACCTAACAATACCAATGACTAGTAAATATAACTTGGAACGTACCTATCGCAAGAGTCTTTCTAATTTGAACCAAGACGCTAATAGAAAAATATGAGTGGCATGGCAAATGAATACAGACTTTACTTAGACGTTATTTATCTGTACTCTTGAGTTGGTTGACTTCATTCTTAATTGGAAAGGGAAACATTAATAGTACACATATTATGGGTAGGTACTTAAAAACATATAAACAAAGTAAGGTACGTAAGTTGGTCATTAGTAATTGATACCTACTCTTACAACTAGGTACTTAATCACATGATTTTGGACGTTTATATTCCTGTTTTATATTATTATTATAGTTCTATATTTTTACTATATTATTAAATGATAATTATTGAAAGGTATTATTTATCCGTTTTTACATGAAAGCGTAATTTTTTTCTCAAAAGAAAAACAAAGTAATATGTCCAAACGATAAACGGAATGCCTTAAGGGCAAGAGTAATCGCCACTTGCCAACTCATGTTAGATACCTACTGCTATGGGTAGTATTTAAGCACATAATTATGTAGACGAAATTAAATCGATATTTTATCCTTGCATGGTTGCATGTGAAACATGCATTTTGTTTTGCATAACTCCTAAATTAAAAACCAGAAATAAGAAAATTTGCATACAAATACGCATAACCGGATTTTAAGCTAAATGAGAATTTTTGAATCACACTCTTATTTGAGTGAGACGTGAGACATAATTTAAGAGGTTTATGTGCCTCATTAAAAGTAATTAGGTGTAGCGAATTTGCAACAAACTTTTATTCGTTTTTTTAATAACATGGAATTTTAACTTGTTTAGGTAATTTAGGTCCAAAATATATTGAAATCAAGTTTAACCCGTAACAGCGAATATAGTTCAAATGTAGGAATACGTTACCAAGTGCATTCAAGTGAGTACCTAAGTTAACTGTTCAAGCATTTAAGAGCCTAAACAAATTCAAAGTCCTCTTTTTGCGTCGTCCTCCTGCTGAGGGTGGCCTCCAATGGATATTTTGGGGATCACATTATTTCGGATGACAGAATTCCAGGTCTTTTGAACCCTTACAACTTCTGTGGCAGCCTGGACTTGATAACCTGGTCGGACCATCGTGTTGGGCTTTATCGTTTCTCTTCAACTGAACCAGTAACTATAAGCTTCATATTGTCTTCATTCTACCAGGCTATGTATTCGAAGATTTAAAAACTCCGGGACATGCAGTTGAAAGCCTGGGGGTACTCTAAACTTTTTAGATAATAAGGCACTGGTTGTTTTCGGTCCAGGTTAGGTTATGCTTGTGTGCCTAGCAGTTTCCACCAAAGCCATCAGTGCGATTCCTATCAGACGACTTAAGTAATTGTTCAGGAGGCTTTTATGATGGTCACGGGGTTGCCGATTATCGTGGTACACGAGACACGACACTTTCGTCACTTGCATACTTGTTAGAACCTAACGTCAACAACAGCAAACAATTAAACAGGGGACCATCATAAGCCTACAAGTCTCAAGTATCTCAACAGAATTATAGAAAAATACAGAGTATTAGGTACGAGTATGCCAACAATGGTGGCAATTAGATACATATATATTATTGCATATTCTTGAATGTCCTGATTTAACAACCGTATGCAAGCATAATAGTCCGAAACGTAATGAAGTTGCTCCGGGCCGGGAACCGAACCCACTGCGGTCAACCGCACGTCGGCACCCGACACCGGGCCGCGATGATACATCGTAGTAGTTTCTATTTTTGGATCCATTTCAAATAGCTTAACGGTAAGTTTTGCTTTAGTTTCATTACGTGGATTTGTGTATTGCCCTGGAAACTATGATGATATGAACGAATTAAATTAAATGAATAAGTTAGTTTTGCTGTCCACCCGAATAGCTACCACTGTCTTACCTGTTAACCTGCCGCTAAATAGTTAGTACTGTGTTCCGGTTTGGGGGTAAGATAGCCGGTGTAATTACTAGCATAGAGGCAATCCATCTAAGTCCTCAAAGTAGGCAGCACGTAGGCGATTTTTTGTCACTATATCCATGGGCCTGTTTCCATCAAATGGGCTGAGAGCTCAGTTGTCTACTTTCGTCACATAAGAAAAAGTTACACGAGTATTCTTTTCACCTGTGGCATTGCTGATTCCAAATTGATTAATTAACTATGCCCACGGCAGCTTTCTGCAACTACACTGCTTGCCATCGATTCATCTCCGCTCAACCACTTTACTTTTCCACTCAACTCTGGAGGTTGAAGGGGTCATGCACTGTTTTTTTTACAATATATTATTGCAACCAAAGTTTCCGGCACATATTTATTTTAATATTTATGCAAAATTCTTCGTTGTTTACCTACATGTATTATCTTTAGGTACCTACCTACTCTTTCTTGATATTCTGGGCATTTAAGTCATGGGCAAACACGCTACCTATTATGGTACGTAATTTGTCATATGTATTCGCGAGGTGTTTTCATAAGATCAACCGGAGATAAAACCAGTCCTATCTAATAAGCATACAGTTTTTCACCCAGGCAAACACATCAGAGTCACCTTCCCTATGTGTGAATTACAAGGTGATGTAAATCTATTGATTGAGATTGTTTGACAAAGCAGTAAACGTTCGATTTGCTTGTTAATGCATTAAATTAACAAGCGACTCGGCAAAATGTGCAAGACATTAAGTATCTACGAAAAACAAATATCAGAACCGCCTCAGCTATGTAATCAAAATTTGTGATATTATTGATAAGTATAGGTATTATACAGTGCGTTACTGACATGCGGCCTTTAATGAAAACTACCGAGCAATATAATGCATGCGTGAATCTTTTCAGAATTACTGAGAAGCGGCCTGATAGTAAGTGGTCACCGAAAACTACAAACATCGCACTTATTCACTCTGTAGCTGCAGGGGCGCCAAAGCGCACTTTGTAAAAACCTCAGCAATGAGCTATATCCTCAGCCGAAGTGTACGCAAGAAAAAATCTATGGAACTCTGTAGAGTTCAGGATCCAATTCCAAGCTACGAACAAATAAAACATGGAAGCCGCACGTCATACTAAATTGCCTTTCAAAAGCGGTCCTGAATTTTAGTTGACAAGTGTCACTCCCTCTTCAATGCGTCACGGCAAAGAATGTCAAAATCAGCCTATAAAAACTTAAACCGCCATTTAAAAATAGTTGTGATTGGTCCATCAAAGTTTTGGATTGGCTATATCTATAAACATTTGTCAAAGATGTTGCGCCGAAATATGCGCGGTGTTAAAAAAAGCGCTATGTCCTGCCCATCTTGGCACAATTGAACAATTGTTTTTGGGGGCATTTTCGAGCTGGCGTTAGACGTCCATGTTATATGTATATATTATGGTCGCAGATTCCAAGGCATGAGGCTGAACATGAACATTCTGCCAACAATACATTATTCATAAGCGTTGGCGCGCATATTTGGAGTATTCCCGTTATTTCCCGCCTGATGCTATAGAAATTAAAGTATTCTGATTCGTTCCAGGCAGTAACCAGAGGGAATGCATCATTCTGTAGTGCCATTCCAGGAGAATGTCCTTTTGGAAGAGCTTCCGACTTGTACGGCAACTTCCTCAAGTGAAATCATGAAGCTTGAGAATATATAGGTACCTACTCAACATACTGCTAATAACTATATTGTTAGTCAAGCCATGAAATATTACCTGTATCAATTTTGTTTTCTCAGCATTTTCAGAAGTATGAGCAGAGTCGCGTTACGTAAAGGAAATCCGTAGACGAGTCCCTATTGCACGTAAATTAGTTGGCAGTTGAGGTCGAAAAGTGCTCGAGTGGAGACCACGGGATGACAAACGCATCGTAATACCCACAAGATGGACAGACGATAAGAACACAGGGAGATGGGGAATGGGGTCCAATGGGGAGGCCTATGTTCAGCAGTGGACATTTTTTGGCTGAAATGATGATGATGAAGCATAATTGCTCCGTTTTTTCATCTCATCGTTATAGGCCACTATATTTTGTAAACACATGATAAGCGCGATCCCGATGTCATTCGTCACGTTCATTATGCTGCTCGATTAGAGATTGAGGTACTTAGTACTGACATTCTCATTATGAAAGGAATAAAATCAGCTATATACTGTATTGTACAAGTACATACATGTTTATAGGGGGATCCCTTTCTTTCCCATATATTTGTTAATCCGAATTTCGTTAGTCAGAAATTGATATCCATATAATTTACTGATATAAGCATCAATGGTCAACATTTTTGTAAAGTATAACGATTAATAGATCTAACATTACTAACCTATAACATTACATACTCTAATTACAAAAGGTATAAAATTGCTGACTATAACATTCAAAGGTCTATCCTTCATTTTTTAGAAATATTTTAAGTCATACATTTGAACCTACTTACTCATATTGTTTTAATAACTTACCGAATTTCATCCAAAAAATTGAATATTAAATACGAAATTTATAACTTTTTTTAATTTAAATTAAGAAATTTATGGACTATAATGCAACTTAGGAAACTTCCTTACCTACTCGACTCTAAGGCAGGTCAGGTGTAGGTACGACGACGAGCGAAGCGAGGAGGAGTGTTAGGTTGAACTGTGACCTTACCGGGAGGACCGACTTTTAAAATAATACTCTTACTATTTACTTACTAACTAAGTTTATTACCAAGTTTTTTTATTTATATTTTTTTTATATATTTATTTATTAGGTGGTGTATCATTACATTGACATAATCACGCGTCAACAAATAATTACAACTTGCGAATATAGACGTTGTGACAGTTATAATAAGGAAGGTTATTACTTTTAACATTCTAGAAATGATGCTGTATGGATTTTAAAAGTTATGGGCATCGACTTTTATGACTAACAATAATTATGACCTACATAAAACTGACCATCGATTTATAATATTAATTTTTATGACTTATGACAATATGACTAAAAAAAATTCGGACCTACAACGTTATTCGCTTCAAAAATCGAACTTCAAACTTTATGGGAACCAATAGAGACCCGTTTATAGGACATTGATATATTTCTCATCTCTGGCATTCAAAGCTCCGACACCGACGTCAATCTTTATGGTGTAAACTTCCGGTTGACAAACGGACAACGATAAAATCTTCACGGCAGCGTCCGCAAAATCCTGATCAGTAAAGCTGAATACATCTACAACATTTAATCATTTAAGATTCCGTTCCTGTGAAGGAGAAAGGGAACCCTTATAAGACCACTTCGTTGTAAGTCAAGACCGACATAAGAATCAAGAAGTTGCTCAGTTGAATGGGTAATACGAGTACCTCCTACCAAACAATGAGCTCTGCGGTACCAAGGATATGAAAAAAAATAACCCTCTAATCCCTTCATCATCCCCGAATAAAATATATCTGTTACATAACTGTTAGCTATCTATCTCTTTTACATATTTTTTTTATATAATTAGGTACCTGAGGAAAAGGATAGTGATAGTTTTATCTGATGGATACCGATGATGTAAGTCGAAGCTTTTTGCCATGACTTGCCAAGGACGCTAACTCGCTCTGCACCTTTAGCCCAAGGATTGAAACTAGCTTTTACGGAAGCAACTACCATCTTTCCTCTCAATTCAGAGGAGATACGAGGCATTGTTGGGACTAAGATCCATGAAAAGACAATTGAATACTCACGGACATGAGCCAGATTGGCCCCGCGACTTTCAACTTTAATACAAATAAAGTAACAATATACCTAATATAACTGACTAAATGTTGTACAAATGTAACACTGTTAACAGTTTACACATCTATAAACGTCGCGTTGGCATACTTAACAATAACTTAAATAATTGAAGTTGCCCACCTGAAAGCGTTTTTGAAATTACGAGTACGTTGGGAAGTTAAATACGGTATATTTCACCTAATACTTTTTATTTTTTGAACGGCGATATTGGTTATGTTTATCAATAACAACACGAGATAATGCTCAACTGCTCAGTCGTTACTAAGTTACTGAATTTATATATCCCGCGGGAAGCCTTTATCAGAAGATTCAGAAGACTGCTTGTCTTTTTCATCATATAGGTAGTTATCGACGCGATAAGTGTGACCATGGTATAGGTACCTACCGGCTGGTTGTCTGGTTAAAATTATGTCACGTTAATTCAGTCATAAGTGAGTCGTACCTACTTTATAATCAGGATACACACAATTGAATAAAACGATATATTTATAAACGTAATGCTTCCGTTTTACTGTAAAATCCAATTGTATTCCATGGTTTTAATAATAAATCTACCAATGTAAAAAGAACCTATCTGTTTTCATGCTTACGGCTGGGCTACCCACCCAGTTTAATGAGATGATAAAAATGCTTATTTATTATAAGTTATAAGGATTTTTAGATATGGATGACGGAAAGGATCCAGAAAAGGTACCTACAGATTGACTGAATTCAGTAATTCGTACGTCTACTTTTTACGCAGCAGGCAGAGTTACTCGTAGTTTCTTCATTATGATGAATAACCCGTGGACATGTGCACCAAGACTCCAATTGTAACATTTCAAAATTATCGCATATATTGTGAACCTACACTCACTCTCATCGCCTGGGGATATTCCACTAGTATTTACTTAAAATAGCAGCGTTATCTTGACCATTTTATTTATAACATTACATACACGCATGCATCAAACACTCATCTTTGACATAATTATCGCATAATTCGAGTACATCAGCGGCCTTTGACATATAACCGCTCCACTTAAAACTCAACGCAGAACAAAATATACACGTAAAAATATCAGTTCAGTTAGGCAGTTGAGATGTTGAATAGGTACATATTGTTTTCTGTATTAAGTAAATGATAAGAATTAAAGTCGATAGGTACCTATATTATTCTGTCACCACCTGTAGGCTTATGATGGTACCGTGTTTAATCGTTTGTCGTTGTTGCCGTCAGGTTCTAACAAGTATGTAAGTGCGAAAGTGATGCGAAGCACGATAAATAGATAAAACGGGACCATCATAAGCCACCTGATGACAACTTCACAGAGATGCTAGGCGCGAACCAAACAGGTTAACGTATGTTTGGCAGGTCATCCCGCATTGGCTAGTGTTGTCAGGTAACGGCTTCAAGTAGTTACAATATTTCTTCCAGTTTACCACTGTTTGACTTCCCCACAAGTCCCTGCTAGCCAGTTTTAGAGTCAATGTTAGTTATTAATTTTCATAAGATACACTTTTGCTGATGATAATTTAGTAAAATACTGAACTTAAACCTATGCAATATCGTTGAAGAGTTTCGTTCTACATAGTCTTGGACATCAGGCGCTCTCCAAAAAATCTGTTAAAATTAGCTTGATTTGTACACCAAGTTAAAAATTGTTATACAGCTATGAGCAGTAGCCAGCAGCAGCCCATCGCGCTCGCTCCAATTTATAAATATCAACGCGAGCGCGATAGAATGCTTTACGCATCGAGAAAAACCTAACATCTCAAGTAGGTAGCACAAAAAGCTGTTTAAAAGCTGTATATTCGAATTTTTCTACGCTTAAAGCTGAATAATTAAGCTGAATAAGAGCTGAAAAAGCGCTTTTTCAGCCGCTATACATCTAATTTGGGCACAAATTATTCAGCCTTAAGTTCACATAGCTGATTAATAGCTGAATAGTGGCTGTACTAAGGGTCACTAGCGTTACAAGGGCTGAATATCGGCTGGTTTACAGGCCACAACGGGGTGTTTATTCAGACTTAACCTCACATGTGAACCATTATTACGGTCTTAAAGCTCCACAAGTTCACATTTAGCTGGATAAGTAAGAACATATGTTATTATTAACGTCTGCATGACATTACAAAACTGTTTAATGTCTGTGATAGTTGATCTTTTTCTTGTGTCAGAATATTGACTGTTATTGTGATGTTAATGGCGGGCACAAATTATTTATAACTGATAAAAGTATTCCTGAAACTTCGATTTTAGTGGAAATTGATTGCGGTCTCAATTTTATTGTGAATATATATATATATGCATTATCTAAAAAAATTTTTACGCGCCCCTAAAATAATGCGTTTTTAAAGAATGTAAACAATAAAAATATACACGGGTGGTGGTAAATAAAAAGCGATTTTCCTTTTTTTCATAAAGAATGCCGCAAAAACGGTTGTTATTATTCTAAAACGAGTGTATATTCAGGATTTATGAATAATTTATCGTTAAAATGTAGTCAAAATCGAATATAAAATACATTTTTTTAAGGTTATAGGAAAAAAATATGGTGGCGGTTATCCTAAATCAGCATCGACCACTTATATTCCATATTTCAGCTATAGGCTGCATAACAACTCACTTGTGTTTTGTTATTCAGCCTTAAACAGAAATAAGTGTAACTGGTGAACGCAAATACAGCTGTAAGCTGTTTACTATGTCCTTAGTGGTTCCTTATTACGCTGCGTTATAATTTAATTTTCCACTATGATTTTTGTATGTTTTCATAATTAAGACCTCGAGCAAAACACTTGCGGCCAGTAAAACACTTACACTAATACAATTTACGCTACTTTCTTACGTTATTTGCTACATAAAGGTCCACGTGTGCATGTGTAATCAGCCGAAATCTGTTTAAGACTCCACATGTGACATATTGTTCAGCAGTAGCCCTTAGTTTGATTCACAAATATTATTCTAAACAGCTTTAAGCGTTTTGGTGAGCCTATAAACAGCCGTTATACTGACTGCATCAATAAGCTGAATAAAGGCTGAATAGCAGAGAATTACTAAGGCCTAAGCAATAGTAACGTTCACATGTAGGTCACTATACCTCCATTAGCGCTATTACAGTTCACATGTGGTATCTTAAAAAGGTGGCGTAATAAATATTCACACGTGGTGTCTACAGCACTTAGCGTTAAGTTCCCCATTATGCTGCCCTTAAGCAGCAAGTAGTGTTTGAAAATTCTTACAGCTGAATAAAGACGAACATGTGAACCCTTTAAATACCGTAATAGAGCTCTTATTCAGCCTGAGCTGTTTAATTGTCACAAAATGCTATTATGGAGCTTTAAGTTCACGTGTGAACCTTTGTAAGAATGTTTAGCAGCATAGAACTGAATATAATACTACGGGTGAGTAGTTATACTGCTTACTGTGCTACTTGGGATAGGTATCCGATACTTGACAGCTCATGGTACGGTTATTGATCCCTGAACTCTATTTAAAGGAAAACTTAACGAAAGATTAACGGTGACAGATACCTAGTTAATTTGGGTCTGCTGAATACTGCGGCCTTACCGCGAACTTCGAAATCCGCGATTTCGGGGATTTTTCTCTATCACTCTAATGGCGCCTTCGTTGAAGTGACAGAGACCAATCCCCGAAATATACGAACTTCGGTTTTCGCGGTAATAGGCCTGAGCCTATATTAATACGGCGATTACGGCGTGTCATCGATCACGCGAGTTTCGTCGAGTCATGCAGCAACTGGTGTTTCCGAAGTAAGCTTTACAAGATTTGATCCTTCTATTTAGCGAGTAAGCCAGGAGTCATTCGGACTCCGGAAAAAGTGTAATCGTTTTGCCGTTGATTTTTATATATTTAGCTAAGTAAAACAAACACGTAAAATCCGGTCTATAAACCGACGCCAGATGCGCTCACGCACGCAGTTGCAAAAATGCTGATATTCCCACAACTTCATAACTTCTCGAAAACCAATACCAAATTTTAATGTGACCTCCGATCATACTAACTGCTTACGCAAGAAAAAGGTCGCAAGGTCAGAATATACTGGTTTTCTAGAGGCAATGCCGCTCAGCAATGGGAATCACGTCAGCTTGGACACTGGCCAATCACGGAATAAGAAAGCAAAACCCCTTTGACTCGAAATGCCTAAAGATATTTACGTACGTATTAAAACTTTTCCTTAATGCAAATAAACGAAAATATTTCAGGCGACACAAACAAATAAACCCACTTTTTAAAGTATTTCAATTCGCAAAAACACTTTTACACAGCCTACCTTCTTCGAAGCGCTTCTGGGTCCCATTTTATAAAGTTACAAGTTACAGGTTACAAGTGTACAGGTTACAGGAACCTGTAATGCACTATGAACTATTACAGGTGTTTTTATAAATACACACAAAAATTTACAATTTCTCAAAAATCTCGATTACAAGTAACATCTACAGGCGTGACGGACATCACTATTTAAAAATAAAAACTGACATAAATAATCGTATCCACAGATTATGTATGTTTATTTTGATGGAAAATCAGCCCTACTACCGCGAAATTCAAAATTCGTAAATTTCGACGATTTTTCGCCGTAACTCCAACGAAGGCTTCATTAAAGTGAGAGAGACAAATCCTGGAAATTTGCGAAAATCGCAGTGGGGCCGCAGAACAAAACGATGAGAGAGATGTTCCAAATTTGTGTGAGTTCATTCGCCCTTTGAAGTCGTACGGTGTCCGACTCCGAAAGTCCAAATTTATTAGGAGCTGAAACAGTCTCGGTCAACGCTATCGGGGTACAGTCAAGGGAATAAATATAATAATATATACAACTTTAGACCTTATGCTCCAGACATAAGTAAAAAAGTGTAGTCATAGTCAGCGGCCCTACCGCAAACTCGAAAATCCGCAAATTTCGATTATTTTTCTCTTTCACTCTAATATCGCCTTGTTAGAAGTGACAAAGACAAATCGTCGTTTGCAGTTTTGGAGTCCGTGGTAGTTGGCCAAAACTACGAAGAATCTCTCAGAAAGCGAATAATTTCAACAGTATTACGAGTTTACGAGCAAACGTCTGTAGCACACGAAATAACTGGGAAAATTGCACTTGTAGTTGCGGTTACAGGCCTCAAGACGTACGTCAGTTTTTGTGACAAGTCTACCACAGCTACACTTGTTATTTACAATATTTTTATAAAATACTTGTTCGATTACGAGTTTAAAACTATTAAACTCCTATATTTTTGTCTATGGCTGAGCTACAGGCACTTGTACCTGTAACTTGTAAAATTATAACTAGGCTTAGGACTTTTCATAGCATATCGTGGTTCTAAAATCTTTGGAGCCGCTATGTGAAAAATTTTCGAAGTCAAAGTCAAAGTATATTGTAATATTCTATTCACTTTCTATAATGACTATACGTAATGATTTATATCTACTTTCACATCGTTACTGAGTTAATTTTAATCGAACATAATTAATTTTAAAAATCGAACTTGATTTCATAAAAAGTGCATACGAGATATATCAGAAACTATAAAAAACTAGACAAGTAGGTTCAAGACAAACTAGAAAAGGTCTCCTAGATCGGAAATAGCGATGAAAATGGCGAAAGTATCATGTTGTTTTTCTCGAAAGTTTCGAATCTTTCGTATAAATTACATGTAACTTCCGAACACTCAGCCGCATCAGTCGTGAGCTACGACCGTTTAAAAAAAAAGTGTATTTTTTCGAGAATTTTTGGAGATTCCATCTTTAACAGAAAGCTATGCACCTTCTTATCCTTACTTTAGAGTTGAAATGAGATACTAGTCCGATCATAAGCCAAGAAGGTTTTTCGATTGGGTGTTTGGAAAAAAACAGTGCAAGTTTGACTTTACGTTTACTCCTAAGCTATTCGGCTGAGTGGCATCAAGTAAATTCATATTGAAAGCTTGTTTTTTTTATCACGTACATCACACATCTGCAGATAAAAGTTAGTGAGAATACATTTTTGTTTTTTTTGTGACATCCTTTCAACTCACCAAAAAATAGTCCGGTCTTACCCGGGTGTACCTTATGCGTAGTATAAACAGTATAATGAAATAGGTATATAAGTTTACAATGCATTTTATAATAGTAGTGGTTTACGTGTAAAATACTATTTTTTGCATTATTTAATATATCCTTTAATTGATCCTTGTTGGTCGACATAAAATATTTTTGAATTTGTATTTGAATTTAATTGAATTATGATACTCCGAATGTATTGGCTCTAGTACAAACACGTGACTTTTCATTTTGCTCAGACTAAATCTCAATATCAGTTGACTAAACAGTTTAAATTATGATAAAATACTTATAAATTGGAACCATTAATCTATGCTCTATGTGATATCAATGTGAAGTGAAGTCTATTTACTTCAAAGGTAACGTCAGTTTTGTTTCTTGTTCGGAAGTTACATGTAATCTATACGAAAGATTCGAAACTTTCGAGAAAAACAACATGATACTTTCGCCATTTTCAACGCTATTTAAGACTTTTTCTAGTTTGTTTTGAACACTAATTGTCTAGTTTTTTATTGTTTCTGTTCTGATATAAGTAGGTAACTAATTAAGTATGTAATTTTTATGAAATCAAGTACGTTTCATAAAATTAATTCAGTAACGATGTGAAAGTATGTATAAATCATTATATTTAATATTACAATATACTTTGACTTTGACTTCGAAAATTTTACATATAGCGGCTCCAAGGATTTTAGAACCACGATATGCTATGAAAAGTCCTAAGCCTAATTATAACATAGTACTTTTATAAAACGCAAATTGTAAAAAAAGGGGCAAGTGTTGCCAGTAAACGCTTGTAAAATTGTGACTTGTAACTTTATAAAACGGGATCGGGATCTGGTCGTGTGGTAAAACGCACGGCTGCTACGCAGCGGTCGTGAGTTCAATCCCCGGCTCCGGCAATCCGTGTCATTAATATAATAATTCATCATCATCATCATCAGCCTATGATAGTCCACTGCTGGACGTAGGCCTGTCCTATTAACAATGCGTATAGACGCATTAGGAGGTAAATGCCCATAATCGCCACGCTGGGCAAGCGGATTGGCGATCGCAGTGATGTGTCCATTCCATTAAGATGACGCTGCTGCCCATCATCAATCTTTTATCAGATTATGATCAGTGACACTTCAATCCCTTAGTCGACTCTTACGACACCCGCAGGAGGAGTTGGGGTGGTGACAATTGTATTCCTACTGCCGTCACCACACGGCACAATATAATTATTACACTTAGATAATCGAAGATAGTTACCAAATAGCTAAATTAAGAGTTAGATAATTTTGTTAGTTTTGGATCATAGTGTAAATCTTGAGTAGTTTTATTTACGGCACTCTAAAGACACTTCTTCATTAGGCATAAACCAAATTGAGTATAAACTAAAACTACAATTAACGGGTAACCAAAAATAGCAAAACTACAATCAAGGTGATTTTGACTATTTTAATAGTAGTTAGGTACCTACATAATTGTCTTCGAAAGCGAATAATTTGATTAATTTATGATATGCAACTTATGAAGCTACTCGTAAATAAAAAATTAGCTGAAGCCATACCTGATAAAAGAATAGGTACGCACCGAAAATGGACTCCCATTTAAAAATGGTGGAATTATTTAAAGCCATCTGGAAAAAATGAAAATAACTATCTTCACACATGTACTGTAGGTAGAGATACCAATTTAAAATAAAATTAGAATGTTTTAACCCTTAAAAGAGCAATGGTAATATATTTACCACCTCATTTTGAAACTTATTCTGTCACTGAAAATGTGTCAATGAAATTTAGGTGTGACTGATGCCTTATTAAGGGTTAACTTTTAATGGCTACGAGGGAATGAACCTAGCTAAAATTAATTATAAACAAAAAACTGTCAAGAGCATGTCGAGTCATACCTCAGTTTAAGGCTACCTACGTAACAACCTACCTAGTTAGTCAAAAGCTTCTGGGCCGATAATTTAAAGTATTCGTAAGTAGGTATGATTTTTTTCATATTTTTGAGAGCCATGAATCAAAAGTAAGAGGGGGGCTCATTTTTTTAAATCCTTGAGCGAGCTTTACACGGTCTCCAACTGCCAACCGTTGTGAACAACCATTTTTAGGGTTCCGTAGTAAACTATGAACCCTTATAGTGTCACCATGTCTGTCTTTCCGTCTGTCTGTTCACAGCATAGCTCAGTGTCCGTTAGTACCTACTAGAAATTTGGAACAGGTATATATGTAGTTATATATATTAATCAAGCCGACAAAGTGGTAAAATAAAATGTAGACAAACGTTTTTTTTTTCGGGTATAGGTAGCTATAGCACCTATAGCACTTTATTTAGTACTAGGGGTACCTACCCCTAGTACTAAAGTGGGGATGATTTTTTTATTTTGTTGTAATCCTATAGTGTGGGGAATCGTTAAATAGGTATTTCAAAAAGTATAAGGGTCCCAAAAATATTTTAGGAGATAACCGCTCCAGAAAAAACAATCTCAAAAAATTAAAAAAAAAAAAACAAAAATAGTGGGGTAGAATACTTTAAAATAAAACTATTTCGAACAAACATAATCGGCCGTTTTTGAATAACTACGGAACCCTATACTGAGCATGGCCCAACATGCTCTTAGGCGGTTTTATTAGCATTCGTTCCATACGATCGGTTGGTTGACTCGACTACGAACTGACAACCAAATATCAACCATCAACCAAATATCGATTGGGTGAACCGTGTTCTACACGGCTTGATTTCATTAAGGTGGATTTACACAACGAGCGAATGCTCATTCTATCCCCATCCTACGAAATTCCTTCGATACACAAAACGTAATTCGTAGAAATTCGTTGATTTCGTAGTGGGGGATAAAATGAGAATTCGCTCGTTTGGTACCACCTTTATAAGAACCCAAAAAAGGACACGATGGTTGGTGGTTGAACCCACAAAACATAAAAAACAGTTATTTTTTGTTCTGTGGTTGAACCCGACCGAGTACACAAGGTTATAAATTATAAATGATAGGCATTCTTTTGGCATAGCAATAGCGAAGAGCCGAGAAATTGGACCCACCTGGCACCAGAAAGGCATGCGCCGCGCCCCAGGCCGGACCTGTCATGATAACACAAATTATTATAGGCTTCCTGTAAATACATAATTCATAGATGCCATAATAGCTATCTACAGTACAGTCGCCATCAGGTATATCAGAGCGGCCTAGATACTCATAAATATCTGATCACACTCTATTGTCACGGCATCAGATGTCAATTAAGTCAATTTGATGGCGAGGCACCAAATTAATTAAGGTTTCTGTAAGGATCATCATCATCATCATACTTATCAACCGAAAGACGTCCACTGCTGAACATAGGCCTCCCCCAAAGATTGCCACAATGACCGGTCCTGCGCCACCCGCATCCAGCGGACTCCTGCGACCTTCACCAAGTCATTGGTCCACCTTGTGGGGGGCCTACCCACGCTACGCCTGTAAGGATACTCTACAATAAGTGTTTTCAGTATACCAGTAGTATTTAAATGTTTAAATTATTCTGCTATATACGGGTCCATATTGGCACTTATACAATTTTTTCTTCGAATATTTTTACTAATACCGTTTTTTACTCATAATCATCATTACTCCGAAAATTTTATCTCATACTTTTTTTGTTACTAAAAATTATACTTCTACCTACAAAGTTTATAACGATTTTTATTTCGAAATTTTATCCTCCTAAAGTCGTCAAGTAGATTAATCTATACTTATAAAGTTATTTGAAATAAATTGTTTATTTATAAACATTTTCCCATTAGGTTCACTCTGTTGTGGTATAATTCTTTTATGAATAACATAAACTATGTAGTCATAATGGGCTTTGTGCAGAAACTGTTGTGGCATACACAACTTTAGCATATTTCTTTGTGGCAGATTTCGAGTTGTTCGAATATTATTCGAGCATAATTTCGATGCTCCTATTTATGATGAGGCATAATCTGGATGTGCATAAAAAGTATCGGCATAGTTTGTTTTAGCATAACAGAGAAGGAATAATTACAACCTCTCAATATAATCGAGGTAGTAGTAATATTCTGTACGTTACTTACTGTGTTACTGAGCTGAGTACTTTCTAGGTTGCTAAAAAAAAATAACCTCGAAGACTAGGCGGGAGCAAAGCTCCCGCCTTAGTCTTCTAACCTAACCTATCCGAGTCGGATCTGCCCCGCCGGAAGGTTTTGTTCGCTCGCTTCGCTCGCTCACTGCAGAAATTTTCACCCTCACAGCAAATTCTGCCTGACGAAAAAGGCAAGTTTTGAACATGTGGCTATATGCCCAAAAAAATGCAAATCTAATTTCTATCTTATAACACTCGGCGTAAATAATGATATGCCAAGATAGTTTCGGACAAAATAATATTCGATATATTGTTATTTAAGCCAAGTGATGTTTCTGTCTCATTAAGTTGATGCCAAAATGGATTATACCAAGTCTGTTATGTCCTAAGCGTTTCGGACAAAAAAAGTTTAGAGGGAACCCGTTTAGTACCTACAGTACCTACTCTACCACAACCTGATTTGTGCAGGTAGCTAGTTTACAGTAATAGTACGATTTATATTTAATTAAATAAAAATAAATCATACATAAAACCAGTAGGTACAGATAAAAATAAATACCTATAACATTAGAATATATAGCATAAAATAAGTATAGTGAAAAAATATATAAACATAAAAGTTAGTACTAAAAATATGTATGAAAAACAATATTATGAACATAAATAATTCTATGTGATGATAATTATGAACAAAGATTATTCTAAATACCGATCATTATGAAGTTAAATTGTATAAGAAAAATTTTCGGAGTTCCAATAATCTAAGTTGCAATTTTATAAATACTTTGGCGCACCCGCTATATACATATAATCGTTTCATTGTATATGCTTATACGAATGATTCACACTAGACCGCGCCGGGCCCTAGAGGCCATCCGACAAAACGAAAGATCACACGTACGGTACGTCCTGCCGTACGTGTGATACGTATAACGTCGTTACAAATATAGTGGTAAACCATTTAACCCCAGGATGCTTAGCCAAGATGCCAATCGCTAGCGCTTAGTAGCGTATCGTAGTTTTCCCTCTCTGACACTCTTTCATATTAGTGCGACAAAGACAGTTAGCTGCCTTTCGCTTACGACTGACGATTAAGCGTTAGCGATTGATAACTTGTGTAAGCACCCTGCAGTGTCTTAATGACGGATCCGTCACACAAGCAATACAGCGTGGGTATTTGATACGGGCGAATAATTAATCCAGCTATAATATCTGATCCTACGAGTCGTATAAGATAACCATTTCGTTAAATTTTGTTGTTGATTAGGTGTAATGATTTTTCTAAAGTGCAACCCAGCAGCAATGTATGCCGGCCAACTGACATGAGACTCGTATGACGTTTAGATACTTATGTCTACTTTAAGTAATGTGGCTACCAGTGGATGCAATACATTGCGGGCTCAATTATTTTGTATGAAAAAAAAAACCTTAATTTCTAAAATAAATTTATGTAAATAGGTTCCCTAGGTCCGATAGTAATCGCCACTAAAATATTCGCCCGTATCAAATACACACGCTGTAGAAGCATAATTAATTTCAAAAGATTGAAGTAATGACTTCGTCTCGACTTGAAGTAATTAATAAATAAAGCAAAATTTTGATAACGGCGTTCCGAGGGTTAAGGGCTCAATTTCGAGAGTATTTCCTATTTTTTCGTTATAAGAATACTATACTAAATGAGCCCTTAAAATCGTTGAACC
The DNA here is from genome assembly GCA_025490895.1 of Thaumatotibia leucotreta. Classification (NCBI taxonomy): domain Eukaryota; kingdom Metazoa; phylum Arthropoda; class Insecta; order Lepidoptera; family Tortricidae; genus Thaumatotibia; species Thaumatotibia leucotreta. The sequence continues at coordinate 3,870 of JALPQI010010225.1, read as the reverse complement.
AACTATTTCCCTGAATTTTGTTTTGCAAATAGTGTTTTAATTATGCCAAAGACAGAAATCTATTTGCTAAAGGATATTTTAACGAAATAGCTGCTTCTGGACCAACGAAACTATCACAACTATTTTCGCTACACCCTGTATTATCCTAATTTGTTGTTGATAGTCGGCATTAACAAATTTGTAACTACGAGTAGGTAGAAAGAAACATTCTTACAAGTTTAAAGGATGCTTAGCCAAGTTGCCAATCGCTAGCGCTTAGTAGCGTATCGTAGTTTTCCCTCTCTGTCACTCTTTCGTATTAGTGCGACAAAGACAGTTAGCTGCCTTTCGCTTTCGATTGACGATTAAGCGTCAGCGATTGGCAACTTAGCTAAGTACCCAGGTAAGTGCACAACTGCGCATAGTAACAGTACCTACTTGATGCAATTAGCAGAAAATCTCGTAGGAATAAGGATAAATATGTCATTCAACAATACAAAGCAATACACTGGCCAGACACTCACTTCAACCACTTATGAACATGAATCATCGAATTAAGATAAAGCAGTATCAGTCAGTCAGTTTATCAAAGATTAGTTTACATAAAAAGCACCTACTTTCATGTCTCATTTATATAGCAGAATTCATTTAAATCTGATTTAATAACCCCTGAAATCACCTTATGTACAATCGATGATATATTATCGAATTTGTGCCTATACAGGATGGGAAAAATAAGTGACTTCCCGTTGCCAGTGAAGTTTTGGTAAGCAGAACAATCCCCTTTGTCGATTTATTACAAATAAGTTCAAGTATCAGAAGATAGCATTTAATTAGTACTACGTATAGTCAAAGACAAAATAAGGTGTTTACAAAAACGTTCGAAAATATGTCCCAGTGCACTCTAATTCTGTGCAATAAGAACGTCGTAACATAGTTATGAGCGGATTCTTTCGATACTTATTTTTGCACTTGACTGTGCGTAATACGTACAGTCGACAAAAAAGTCTCCTTTACAGCTCACAAGTGCAAGCATCTTACCACGGATGCGCGATACACACATAGAAACTCGCATGCAACGAACGCTCATGCTGCCGCGTATGTGTGTGTTATCTATAATTTCAAACTAAGTAGTCTAGCTACGCGAGGGATGAGTTCACAATTTTTGCCCGTTAAATAGACGCTGCGATGGCGCGGTTGGGCTAACGCTGGCTGTTAACCCAATGATCTGGGTTCAAATCCGATGCTAGACGTTATGGCGCACTTGATTATTTTTGTCATGTTTTTAGAAATTGAATAATAACAACTATAACAAGTCGGTAGAATCATTTGACTAATAAGAAACAAGAAACCCGTTTCTTAAACAGCTGGAAGCGGGTAGATTGTTCATGTTTCGAATATAAGTAGAATTGCATGATTTGTATGCTGCTCATGGTTTAAATATGGATTACACTTTACAGCGTAGATTTCGATAATTATGATAGGTTTAACGTATAAGTAAGTAGCATGTTAACGTGTTCAGACAAGCAACTTCAATGTTATCAAAAGATGATGTTAGGCATACTTACCAAATACCAACTCGACGTCTTTGTAGACGAGGCACTTTACTGGGCATACCTACAATGCTTCCCCAATATTTCAATAGTTCTATCCTAAGATGTGATTGTTACCTACTATTTTTTTTTAATGATATACACATAAATATACTTTCCACATTTGCAGAAAAGACGCCTTCTACGGTGAAGTTTATCGTATTTAAAAAAATTACTTGCCGGATACTTACTTTAGATTTTTTTTATAAACTACAACTAATAATAATAATATTGTTTTATATTTACACCCAAGTTAAATAAGGAACTGTAGGACAAGTATACCTACTTAGAATATTTTTTTTTGTTATAAGCCGCACGTGTGTAATAATAAACAAGAAATATGTTGGTCTTGTTAATGCCTCGTAGGCCTGTTTCATCATTGAGCTTTTTATTTTAAATATCAAGGTTCATCAATTAATTTAGATAGTCTGCGAGGGGTTAATATCAGGATATTATGAGGATGTTATGTATTATGTAGTTCAATTCTGGGGACGTTTGGCATAGTTTTTTTTTAATTAAATCTACAGAATAAAAACACGAATTGATTAAGCAATTTGTTTATTAGGTATTATACTTAGAAAAATATTATAATACAACAAAATAACAATTATATCGAGCAACATTTTTCTATACCTAAATTGTTGTTTTAAAAATTGTATTTGCAATCGCTCCTATAGTATACCTACTGTAAAATGTGATGTTGATCATCTACAACATCAGCACACACCTATATATTTGCCAAGCATTGACAAGAAAAAATACATGAAATAAAACAATGGAAAAGGATTTTATCGCATCAGTCATCTGTAGATCAACCTTGTAAAGTGTTCGAAACGTCATGATGTAATGAATCATTAATAAATATACGCGATATAATCCGTTTCCATATAGTTTATAAATTAATGCTAACATTTAAAACTCTCACACATTATTAGTAGAATTATATTCATTTGCTTATATGTTACCCGCAAGGTAATTGAAACATTGTTTACTCGGTAATTAAAACATAAACTGATACACATGTATGAAACATTAATTAGAATGCCTTAATTATAAAATACTTAATTTCCATCACATAAATAAGTTACATGTTTTTATTATCTATCTACCTACAGCCTATAAAAAAAGAATTACATAAACTGGTATTTATATGTAAATTTCTAATCGTAACATATTCTAGAGCAATAAAATTACAGCTTTTAATATTTTAAAATGCTGTAATTGCATATTTAGTAAAATAAACATTAAAACTTTGCCACCAAGAGAAATTACCGGATATGAGATGTTCGACATTGGTCTCTCAGCAAATGATAGAAAAAGTAGGAAAGTAATAAATAAAATAAAAAATTTTAAAAATATATATTTTTGAGCTTATTAATGGTCAAATGAATAAGCATGCTTTGTCAGTTAGTTAGTAACTAACTTCATCAGCAATAACATCATTAAACACATTGGATTGCCCATTAACTAGTTGACTATCAAATGATTTAAAGTTATGTCAGGAACGTTTCAAACATATCAAAATCTTTTTTCTCATACAATTTTACATAATAATAATGTTTTATTTATTTATTAAAACAAAAGTGGCATGACATTACAGCACAACACCAATGCGTCATGAAACTAAAATTACACTATTGAAAAAAAGATACAGATACACATCACATAATACAAATCAAAAACATTAATTAGATCTAGATTTACGATGTTCAATTTTATATACCTATATTTGCCTGTATGTTAGGGCAAAATATTATGGTAGAATGATTAGGCATTTTAAATATCTGTTAAGTAAAAAAATGTAAGTAAAAACCTATTAAAAATTCAAAGGTTGACTAATTCAATAAATTGTTTTAATATTTATATTTTCTGATCGTGTAATCCGGCGAGATAATATAATAAGGCAGTGCTAGATTATTTCAATTTTATTGTAAATCATACGAACGTTATGTAAATAACAAACATGCATTAGCTATGTCACCAGTTTTATATTTTATAGTGAAATCAACTGTTTTGAATGTTATGAAGACAATCTTTGTATTGTTTTTTTTTTTTCAATTCAAACTATCTATATTTTCGGTTACAAAATTAGCCCACGTTTACTTGATCTAACAAATCAAAGTAAAAATAAAGTAATCAATTGAACAAATTGGATACTAGTCACAACATAACACGACCTGGGTCGCATTTTATAAAGTTACATTTTACTATTATTGCGACTTCCAACTTGCACCAGCTCCCCTGGCCCCATCGATGACATCCAGCCCCAATACCCTAGAGTCAAACTACCACTAGCCGT
>JALPQI010010224.1:0-35547 GCA_025490895.1 Thaumatotibia leucotreta | reverse complement strand
CTATTAAGATAAAAGAATGTGAATAAACATTGGTAGAAAAATTACGTAGAACGATAAACACTTATTAAATATATTTACACGAGTGAGAACAAAATTTCAATCTATATAATCTAGTTTTCTGAAAGATTCGTTTTCTATTAACTGAGCATCATCATCGTCTTATCATCAGCCTATCTCAGTCTACTGCAGGAAATAGAGGCCTATTCTATTAACTATGCATACCTAATGTACGCATTAGGAGGTAATAGGGATGGTGACTGTAGTTAAAATAAATTATTTAACATTATGCACGACATAATACACGAAGAAATTATTACTAAGATGTAGTTGCAGTCATTTTTGTACAGAACTTCTATTTAATCAATTGAAAAGAACACTTAAAAGAGTAGGTCGTTTGGTAGTTCTCAAACGTGATGTCACTTTTAAGTTTTTCATATAAAATTCCATAGTGGTGATCGTTTTGACAGCTTGAAAAAAGATGCTGATTTGACTTGCCAGTCATCATGCCTGTTTTGAATTGTCACAAATCATTAAATGACAGAAGATTGATGATGGGCAGCAACGTCATCATAGTAGACACATTACCTACTGCACTCGCCAATTCGCTTGCCCAGCGTGGCAACTGTTGCAGGCATCAGCTACGAAAGCTGAAACCTTGAACGTTAGTGAACTTGTATTTTTTGTTTTGTATACAACTGTTATGAATGCATAATTAGGAGATTTTTTTGCAATTTATTGGTTGTCTCTACAGTGAAAGTTGCTTAGCGGGACCATCCCTAGTAGGTACAGTCGAGTGCATTAATATATAGACACATTTCTAAGGGATCAGTATGGAGAAGTGTATATATATTAATGCCCTTGACTGTACCATGTTCACTCTTGCTTCACGACCCAGATGTCATCCAGTATCTTAACCTGCCATAGAATAAAATGAGAGCATCTTATCTATCTATACCATTCGTGACTAGAATTTAAAAAAAAGTAAACAAATATGGCTGTCTCTCCATAGTATTAAAAGTCGTTGACATATCGTGAAACACGTTCGCAGTTATATTTTTACGTTAATACTAATAAATATCAATAATTTTACTAAAAATGTATGTGAACAAGATTTCAGGTTTTAACATTAAATTTAAGAACACAATCTTGGGTTTTTTTACCAAGTAAGAAACCCAAGAGTGTGTTCTAAATGTACGTGCGTAAGAGATAAATGAGATAATACAGGGTGTAAGTCTAATACAGGCGAAGCTCTAAATGGGTGTTAATTTACGATATAATAAGTACATTCAAATAGCTTTTACTTAAAATTAGAGCAACAAAATTTTCCATACAAAATAATTCGGCGCGCAAAGTAGAGCAGCATACGCGAGTTAAACACTCGTTGACAGCTAATTTCAAAAGCAGACGACATAACTGCCATATCAACAATAAAAAAAATGTTCGTTCCTACATTGCTGCTCCGATAATCTTAGCAAAAAAAATTGAACTGTTTATTTCAGGGTAAGTTATATAATATTATTACATAGTCTTAACCTATAATCTTAATTGTTTAAAGATTTAAAAAAAATCTTGGGGTCATAATTCAGATTAACTTAAAAAAACCTTGTAATCTATGATTATGCTAATGAATCCCATGCCTGGTTTAATTGATCACCCGTATTAGATTTACACACTGTATAAGATTTTAGATTTGTTTACTCTTTTGTTTTCTTCTGTCGAATGGTTATGATGTAAGAGACATGTTAAAATGCAAATTTTCCAAACTATGTTTTAAAATAAAAGCCTGATTGGCTTACACTGTCGCTTTACTCGGAAGTATCAGTTCTGACTTTTGTAGATGTCTTTCCTTATCCGTAAAACACTCAAGGTAAAAAAATAAGGTAAGACTGATGTGTGATAATGGAAAATACGTGTTCGATAAGACGCGTCTGAAGAGAAACCCAATAAGAGGCGAATTTTACTCGTTCAATAATTATAGCTAAAAAGCTGTACTTGAGTAGGCATTCAAGGTCATGAAAATTTTACGAAAATATCACATAATTGATCATAAAAATTGTTTTTATTGAATGAATGAATGAATAGTTTATTTGTGTAAAGAAGGGTATAAATAGCTGGTACATGTTGTAGATTTCTATCCTTAATTTACTATAAAGTTATAATGTACAAGTATTCTTACTTTTTACAGAATGTAAGTCTAACACGGGCGAAACTCTTAACGGGGTTAGTAAAGGATATAATAAGTACATTTTAGTACCTTATATTTCAATTAGAGCAACAAAAGCAAATGCACACCCTGAGTACAGTCAGTCAGTTTTGAATTGTACAACAGATAGCACACTGGGCGTTTGAATCTTAAATTGGCAATGTACACAAGGCACATGTTTTTCCACCCTGTTTTTGTATTTTTTTTAAATACACATTTTTTTGCTCTACACAACGGCGAGGAGGCTAGAACTCACGATTTTTTTTATTTGCCTTTTTAAAGGTTAACTGAGAATGCATTTTATTTCTTAGGCATTACGAGGCTGTTCATAACCTATCGATATCAATAATACTCAGTTGCTCAACGCATAGTGCGTTGCAAACGCAAATATCACTGAATCACACGAATAAACTGTCAGTCAGTGTACAGTCAATCAGTTTTAAATTGTACAGATTGTACGTACACTGGGCGTTTAACTGAGAATTCATTTTTCTTAAGTATTACTTACGTGGCCTTTCATAACCCATCAAGATCCATATTCTCAGTTGCTCAACGCACTATCAAACGCAATCAGCACTGAATCACGCGACGAATGACTCACTACGAGTAGTGCCTCCAGGCGCGGTAGGGTCGCCGTGAATTCTGGAGCTATTATAATACGCACTTAGAGTAAAAACGCAGAAGAAATTTTAAAAATGTTTATCATATTCAGGTTCCTTATACTCATATTTACCTAGACAAATGCAGCGATAAAAGCTGCATAGCTTTTACTTGCCATTTCTTTTCTCTTCTTGGTTGTATACATGATAGCTGCATATCGTGCGTTCGATTTTCGGCTTCCTTCTAGATTATTGACATAATTTCGAAGACGAAGACCAGTAATTTCAGAATTTTCTTATGTTTTGTCAGTTGGAAGACTCAACACACTATTAAACGCAATCAGCAACTGAATCACGCGACGAATAACTCACTACGAGTAGTGCCTTCAGGCGCGGTAGGGTCGCAGTGAATTCTGGAGCTATTATTATACGCACTTAGCGTAAAAACGCGGCAGAAATTTCGAAAATGTTTTTCAGGTTTTTACTATTTCCTTATACTCATATTTAGCTAGACAAATGCAGCCATAAAAGCTACATAACTTTTACTAGCCATTTCTCTTCTCTTCTTAGTTGTATACTTCATTGCTGCAGATCGTGCGTGAATTGCTTTCATATCGTTCGATTTTCGGCTTCCTTCTAGATTAATGAAATAATTTCGAAGACGAAGACCAGTAATTTCAGAATTTTCTTATATTTTGTCTGTTGGAAAACTCACACACTATCAAATGTAATCAGCACTGAATCACGCGACGAATGACTCACTATGAATAGTGCCTCCAGGCGCGGTAGGGTCGCCGTGAATTCTGGAGCTATTATTATACGCACTTCGTGTAAAAACGCGGCAGAAATTTTGAAAATGTTTATCCTATTCAGGTTCTTACTTTTTCCTTATACTCGTATTTAGCTAGACAAATGCAGCGATAAAAGCTACGTAGCTTTTACTTGCCATTTCTCTTCTCTTCTTGGTTGTATACATCATTGCTGCAGATCGTGCGTGAATTTGCTTTTATATCGTTCGATTTTCGGCTTCCTTCTGGATTAATTATATAATTTCGAAGACGAAGACCAGTAATTTCAGAATTTTCTTATGTTTTGTCTGTTAGAAAACTCAACACACTATCAAACGCAATCAGCACTGAATCACGCGACGAATGACTCACTACGAGTAGTGCCTCCAGGCGTGGTAGGGTCGCTGTGAATTCTGGAGCTATTATTTTACGCACTTAACGTAAAGACGCGGCAGAAATGCTTAAATATTTTGCTAACTGGCCCCCTTTTTCACTAAAATGTATTATGAATAAGTAGAAGTACATAATTTTATACCTGGTGAAATGGAACGACGATCTTTCCCGCTACCAACATCGAAATATCTTTAAAAAAAAAAATCTTCATACACAGTGACTGGTTAGTTAGAGTCCAACCCCCTTATTCATAAACGTTTGTTAACTTAACAAGCCGCCAATAATTGTTTGTCCCTTTTGCTCTTATGGACACATTGTTAAGACCGGAAGGGACAAACAATTATTAGCGGCTTGTTAAGTTACCAAACGCTTATGTATAAGGGGGCAAGAGTATGGAAAAGTCAATTGTACGTTTTCGATGTTGGTCCCACACTGAAAAATCATCGTAGGTAATGGTTGGTAGACTCGGCCGGTAGCGGCAAGGATCGTCTATCCGTTCCACCCTGTATACCTATCTATAATTTGGCGCTTATGCCGACTGTTACTATGCATATGGACAATAAATCACACTGGGCGGCATAAGTTTAATATAACACACTCAGTATACCGCATAATAATACCGCCTGGTAAGAAGTAGATACCTCATTACCTATAACACATAATTATTATACAATCATTTGTGTTAATGTGTTCTCTTTGAGGTGTGCAATAAAATAATTACATCATACACCATCAGCCTATCATAGTCCACTGCTGGACGTAGGACGTAGGCCTCTCCTATTAACTATGCGTATGGACGCTGGGCACTGGGCAAGCGGATTGGCGATCGCAGTAGTGTGTCCACTATGATGACGCTGCTGCCCATCATCAATCTTTAATCAAATAATGGTCAGTGACACTTCAATCCCTTAGTCAACTCTTACGACACCCGCAGGAGGAGATGGGGTGGTGACAAATGTATTTTTACCGCCGTCACCACACGGCCAAAATAATTATGTGTCTACCTAGTTTATAATGTATTTTACATTATAAAACGAAATACATACAATACAAGAAATAAACCTCCAGCACGAACATCTAGCGGTCATAAATAACCGTCGCGTTTCTCCGGCGCGCCAAATTCTGACGTTGAAGCGATTTACAGTAATAGAAAATATAAAAATATGAGTTATAAAGTTTCGCCTTTGGCGGCTCCATTATCTTTACGGCTGTGTTTGCAATACGATCGGAGATAAAGGTTTTATTGTGGAGATGTAGCATTTCGTGGGTACTACAGGCTAGGTACAGAATGATATTTTGGGCAGGTTTTTTTTTATGCTTCTTCATTTTCAAAGATGTTATATACATACATAAATAATAAAATAGTAAAAAAACTTAAAAACACGCTTTTTAGGGTTCCGTAGTAAACAAGGAACCCTTATAGTTTCGCCATATCCATCTGTCCGTCAGTCCGCAGCATAGCTCAGTGGCCGTGAGTACTAGAAATTCGCAATTTTGCAGAATCCATCTAGTTAATTGTTTGTATCTACTTTTGTTTGTATCTACCTATCTATGATAATATAATAATATATCGTTAAAAAAAACACACCTAAAATGCAATACGGTTGTAAAAATTGTATGGTAATACGAGTTTTTCAATCATGGCTTTCTATTTTGTATCTACGGAGTACGTAGTCATCTAAATTCCATATTTTTTTAATCAGAGAAAATCTAATACTACCTGGGTGCTTAGACAAGTTGCCAATCGCTAACGCTTAATCGTCAATCACTAATATGAAAGAGTGACAGAGAGGGAAAACTACGATACGCTACTAAGCGTTAGCGATTGGCAACTTCCATTTGTGCTATAAATATATATTTTTAATATTTGTAATCCATATGTTTCCAGTGTTTTCTATGAAAAATTCCACCTCACGTGATGTGATGTGAAATAAAATCAATCTGTTTTATAAAATGTCTGTAAGCACTAGTATATTAAGAGCATTAAAAGTAATGGCCTTAGTTGTTAAGAGGTATTATATCCCATAACATGATTTGCTTTGTAATGGAACATAATAGTAAAAGAACTAATAAAACTAAAGTAATAGTTTTTTTAGTACAGATGTTGCTTTTTTTGGGCGCTAGTGAAAGAAGTGGCTCATTTTACGTCAGCGGCCCTACCGCGAAAAACTAAATTCGCAAATTTCGAGGATTTGTCTCTCTCACTCTAATGACGCCTTCGTTTGAGTGACAGAGAAAAATCCTAGAAATTTCTGAATTTAGATTTTCGCGGTAGTAGGCCTGGTTCAAAACTTCGGAGGGCCATCTGTACTAAAAAAAGTCGTACCAGACATGTGCAGAAAGGAAATTCGTAACTCCTGTCGTAAACATCGCCACTAATTTCGAATTTCATGTTTTTTTCACTTGTGTCGTAACGTACTATTGTCATTATTATTTTTTTAAAGTGACAGCTATCAGTTATCGTTTCTTTCAACCGACTTAAAAAAAAGGAGGCTCTCAATTCAATTGTATTTATTTAAATGTATGGTACCTCAGATTTGGTGATTATTTTTTTTGAAAGCTGATGCTTACTGATTGGTCCCAATTTAATTTGAACTTGTTTTGGCAATGGCACCCATGAGAAAATTATATGTCTTAATTTTGCATTAAGCATGTGCATGACATATGGACGAATACCTGAATATCATGCCAACCGATTTCGATGATTCTTTTCTGAACCGACTTCAAAACTAACAGCGATGGTCCCGTTGGCATCAAGTCGGGATTTGATGAAGGGATCTTGGAGAAATCGGTTGAAGCAGTTTTTTTAATTTTAATATTTTTTTGGTGGCTCAGTGGTTTAGACGTTTGACTTTCAATCCGTCGTGGGTTCAAATCCTGGCTCGTACCAATGAGTTTTACCGAAACTTATGTACGGAATATCAGATGATATTTACCATTAGCTTTCGGTGAAGGAAAACATCGTGAGGAAGCCTGCATACATCCGCGAAGAAATTCAAAGGTGTATGTGAAGTTCCCAATCCGCTTAGGGCTAGCGTGGGGACTATAGCCCAATCTCTCTCATTATATATTATGAAAAGAGGCCTTTGCCCAGCAGTGGGACATTATATAGGCTAAAATATTATTATACATATTATGCTATAATACTTTTTTGTTAATTTAGGTGTTTTATAAGCTGATAGTCGAATAAATGACAATTGAATCATTCAATTTACATACATAGCCCTAATATTATAAATGAAATAATGTAATGAACAAGGAATATTACATGACGTTATCATTAGCGATTAATTCGAGCCCCTTATCAATGGGGAGAGCTCATTAATACGGAATTTGGTGCGTCGAACACATTCTGCCCTTTGATATCCTTCTACAGACGGGTCAAAATTATAATAATAATAATAAATATGTTTTATTGCACCACAAAGAAAGAAAACAAAATACAGAATAATTAAATATGAAGGTAGCAACAGGTGATCTTATCGCTATAAGCGATCTCTTCCAGACAACCTTGGTGTAGCAGGAGATTAAAAGAAACAGAAATCATTAATAATTTTTATTATTTTCGTTGTCTTGTTTCATACCACTCTGTCACGCTTTTAGTTGCTGTTTCGACTCAGTATAAAAAAAATCCGGTGCGCATGTTCTTGTTCACGCTATGTTTTAATCCGTAAGGTATGGATTTATAACACACATTTAAAACAAAATATCATCTCATACAAAAATCACCACTGCGTCACGTTTTTTAGGGACACAAAATAAGACAACAAAAAGTGTTTTGACCCAGACCCCACACACATCATTAAACCCTCTCAGACCATTAGTGTACGTTGGCTCCTATTAGTTATGTTACGGAAACATTATAATATTTATAATTTATATTATTAGTATTGGCCGAAAGCAATAATTGGCAGCAAGAATACATTTTGTAACCACCCTATTCCCGCGGGTGTCGTAGGAGCCGACTGAGGGGTTGAAGTGTTACTGACCATTCTTTGATAGAAGATTGATGTTGAGCAGCAGGGTCATCATAGTCGACACGTTGCTGCGATCGCCAAACCGCTTGCCAAGCGTGGCGATTATAGGATATTTACCTCTTAGTGCACCTATACGCCGTGTAGTGACGGCAGTAAGAGTACATTTGTCACAAGTTCACAACCCTAACTCTTCCTGCGGGTGGCATAAGAGCCGACTAAGGCATTGAATTGTGACTGACCATTATTTCGTAGAAGGTTGATGATGGGCAGCAGCATTATCATATTGGACACATTACTGCGATCGCCAATCCACTTGCCCAGCGTGGCGATTATGGACATTGACCTAGTTGACATAGTTAATATGAGAGGCTTACATCCAGCAGTGGACTGAGTGAGTGGACTGATGATGTCCAGCATAGCTGATGCTAATAAGTCCTACTGTACAGTGCAGTGCAACTTACTGATACACAGCAGTCCTAATACTCTGATACTGACACTGGTTTTGAAACTAAGATTTTGGCATATTAATTTAAACTTTCACGAACATATTTTAAATGTAAGCGTGGTGAAACATCCATTTTAAAGCCATTGAATATTGTGAGTGTTATGTGTAGGCCTAGTGACAACCCTAGCCTAGAAGTGAATAATCAAGATTAAGTGCGGGTAGTTCGAAAAACCCGCGCAGCTCGAAGGTGTTGATACATTCTCTCGCCAGTCTGCCTGCGATCACGGGTGTAACGTCATGCCCGAAACATCAGGATATACGTATAATTAAACGTAAGTTTACGCGATTAAGACCCGTTTGTCTTTAAAATATAAAATATAAGATTTTGGCACCGGCTCTGACACCTTATTTATTTGCCACTCCTATCCTTAAGTAATAATGTTTTGTCTAGTGCGTAAGTGATCTGCGCGTCCGCTTTGTTGAGTGATTGTGTGTTTATGGAGTGTTTGCCCATGAGTTTAATTAAGTCTGTATTCAACAATCATTAGTCATATAGTTGCGAGATTGATCGACATTTAGTTGCTGACAAGAAACAATGTGACTGCCAGTTGACAACCATCCATTTGGAGCTAAATATAGGGTGTAATAACATATAGTGGTGATAAGATTAAAAGTCTATAATATTTTCTTCGGTTACCGCGAGGATTACACATGAAATAAACCTATGAAAACGGATAAACTCGCGTATACTAACTAATTTTAACTTCATTCAGACTTTTCGAACACTTTACAGGGTTCGTGGTCTGCGGATGACTGAACCCTGTTAAGTGTTCGAAATGTCGAAATGAAGTTAAAATTAGTTAATATACGCGAGTTTATACGTTTTCATAGTTTTATTTCATTTAAAAGTCTATTTAGTCCATATCCTTTACAGAGAAAAAGTATGAAATATTTTGTGCGATATGTTTCTTTTTTAGCGGATCGGCAATAAAACAAGGGTGCAAAGTTGTATTCTACTAAAAGTATGGAATTGAAACACGAACAAGCGAAAAGAAACTTAACAATAATAAAGTCATAACTAGGAGATTTTTTTTCGCGTTTTCTCGGTTGCCTCCATTACCTACATAGTGAAAGTTGCTCAGAGTGACCATCCCTTAGTTAAAGTACCCTGTTCACCCTTGCTACACGATCCAAATATCACCCTGTATAATAGCTAGACTTATATATGTTTAACTTAAACACATACACTGCTGAACATAGGCCTCCCCCAAAGATTGCCACAATGACCGGTCCTGAGCCACCCGCATCCAGCGGACTCCTGCGACCTTTACCAGGTCATCAGGCCTATGTTCAGCAGTGGACGACTTTTGGCTGATATGATGATGATTGGCCGTGTGGTGACGGCAGAAAGAATACATTTGTCACCACCCCAACTCCTCCTGCGGGTGTCGTAAGAGTCGACTAAGGGATTGAAGTGTCACTGACCATATTTGATTAAAGATTGATGACGGGCAGCAGCGTCATCCTAGTGGACACATTACTGCGATCGCTAATCCGCTTGCCCAGCGTGGCGATTATGGGCATTTACCTCCTAATGCGTCTATACGTATAGTTAATAGGAGAGGCCTACGTCCAGCAGTGGACTATCATAGGCTGATGGTGGTGGTGGTGGTGGTGGTGATGATGATGAAACACATACACAGCTACGACCAAGGAACAAATACTTGTAATAAATAAATACACAAATAATGCCCTCGCCGGGATTTCAACTGGTCAACTAGGCGGAGGCTGACGAGTGTACACTTTAAAAAAAGTTTTTTGCAAAAGTTTTCTTTTTAGAATCAGTAATGACAACTCCGAGTTAACTTAGAATTCCGGATTGTAATGATTCGCGTCAGGGATTCCGTCGTGACAATATATTGCGCAGAAAAACATCTTTGGACCCTACGGGAGCCCTTACAGTGAGGGACACGGAAATAAGTAAACATATTTCGTTGGTAATATTACTTCCTTGCTATTTTGTTTAGTATTTTTTTTGTTAAATCAACTAGCACAAGAGTCCTCAAAATGTGTTATCGCGCGAGTTCTTTTAATTCACAATTATAATTCGCACCTACTTTAAGAGGTTAGCAACAACTGTAAAACATCACTGGTACTGATGGCATAAACCTCCGTAGGCTACGGCTACAGCTTACTATCAGTCTGCCCATGTTAATAAATATTTCCACCCTTATTCATAAACGAACGATAAAGAACTTCTGGAGGCCTTTTTTTTTTGAAATAGGCTTGCTCATGGCCACAGACTAGCCAAGGGCAGAGACGTGGCCTACGATGGAGTGAGTTTGCCCAGAAGGTGCTTATTCACCCTTGACTTGAAGGTTGACGGGTTATATGATCTCGGAAATATAGATTGTGGTGCTGGCGGAGAGTGGAAAAGATTAGCTGGGTGGAAAAAGTTTCAAATGAAAACGTATTGAGAATAATTGGAGAGAAAAGAAGAATTTTAGAAATAATACAAAATAGGAGAGGGAAGATAATCGGACATCTTATACGACATGACTCTTTCATTATTAGAAAAATAAGGGACTGCAGCAGAATAGTGGAATTCGATAGTATAATAATAGGCTAGTTATCGTGGCTAATGCATATTTCGTTCAAGGCGACATGATAGAGTATACAAAAACATAAATATTCCGTTATTATCGTAAATTCAAACATCTTTCGTAATACAGATTACTATTATTGCCAGTATGCACATATGCATCCTGCAATATTTATAAGCAACATCATTGAAGGAAAGGTTGAAGGCAAGCGAGGAACGGGAGACCGAGAATGAGTAACATGGATCAGATAAAAGAAAAGACAAGGGTCATGTCGTATAGGGAAATCAAGGACGGAGCCCAAGATAGAACCAGATGGAGAGAGCTACACCGACTAGAGTCTGACTCTTAAATTTATGATTATGCTTCATAAACGTAACTTAGCTAGCCACTAAGTACTGTGTGTACTAAGTATTGTGTGTGCCTTTTGCTCTTAGTGGCTTGTTAAGGGAGATGCTTATGAAACAGGGGGTTAGACGTTACAAAAAAGTTTGCTCCATTTTTTGTGTCCGACAGTGTACGGTCTAGTCGAGTCTTCTTCAACAATAAATATGTCAATGGACATGTTTTGTACGGACCACAAGCTCGACACTTTATTATTGGCCATTTTCATTGGCCACCGTTTATTGAGGAGTGGCTGGGTTTATTCCGTTTATCCTTATTTAGGTAAAAGTGGTCACAGTCTGATTTTTATTTTTATTTTATTTATTATTAAGTCATATACAGTGTGTTTCCATGACCCAGGCTTTTACGCAAATGGGTAATAATATGCATTACTAGCAATCGTTTTCAAGTATTAACATTTGACAAATAATTGAATTGACCGTAAAATTAATTTTATTTCCTCCGAACGATCAATGTAACGTGTGTACTGCTTAATTGTCAAACGTTGTGAGTGGCTGCGATCTGTCATTGTCAAGTGCAAATTAACGATTAATTTTGAAGTAAATTGCTTCTCAATGAGGGTTTTCGATAATTTTTCTGCCACCAGGCGGCGCTTCGTACGCACCTGGTCTCGACAGCTGTCAGATTCATACTATTCATAGGCACCTGGGCCTAAAAATATTGAAATTCTATTTTATTTGGAAGAGAATTGATTTTGTAATGGATTACGACTAATACATGGTCGTCGAACTGAAGATTGAACTCTAAAACAGGCGCTCAAAGTCACTGGTATTCAAAATAATTATTATAACTTAACTTATAAATATGTTGAAAATTAAATGCGCATATTTATTTTGACAGTTCGTTATACGGTCGGCTTAGTGCTGCCATCTCACCTCCCCATAGCGGCAGAAAAAGTATCAAAAACCCTCATTAACTTTTCTTAGAAAGTTAATTACTTTTAAAATTAGCATATTGAATCGAATAATGTTCACGGTTTAACTAGAAATCTGCATTGCATTCCTCGCTTTCGATAAAAGCAAGTATTATAGACACACACTGTATAAGCATAACAGTGCAGACACCAAGTCACATATTAATTGATTTACTAAAATATTGAAGTAATTAATTAAATTTAGTTTTTTTTTTCTTTATTTTCAGATCTGTATAATAAATAACATTAATAAAACTAAGATGTGCCCTTGTGATCTTAAATCGGAACCGGTATTTTTGTCGAAATAGCCCAATATTTTACAATATCCTGTACTTTTTATGTACTACTCAATATTTTATGCCATTCACAACATGGTATTTTTAAATTACTCCATTAACTTGGAATTTACATACCGAAGAACGAAAAAAGAACCGTTATTTTGAATGAAGAAAATACCGGTATCCGGTCCCTGCTTGTGGCATTGTACTGAGGATGCTGGTAGCATTTCCTCACATATCGACACTGATGCGAGGATTTAATATTGTTAAAAACAATGGGTAAAATGTTTAATTCGGTGCATGGCGTGAAGAACTTGATACATCGAGATGAAAAGTAAAAGAAATTTAGATTTTATGTAGTTTTAGTTTAGTTATACTTTTCAAATAAAATTTTGTATTTGTAGTTTGTATAAATATCTGTAATACTGAATGATGAATAAATTCGAACAGTTTAAATTCTATATAGACCTTAAAAAGAAATTTGAACTAAAATCTGTCATAAATTAAATTTATTTTCTTTTACATAAATATGTCGAGTTATCAAATTGTACACGCCATGCACCGAATTATAGTATGTGTGGATCTACTGACCATTAACTTATTGAAGATTGATGATGAGTAAAAGTACCAGCTGTTTTCATAACTATCAATTTAACGTAAAACATGGCTTACGATGTAAGTATATTTAGCAGATCGGGGTGAAAAATAATTTATAAATGATACTGATGCGGAGGAACTGAAAATATATGGGCTTTATACTTCTAATTTGATAGAAGACTTTGTATTGATTTAAACTTTCACGGTTATCTTATCACTCATATTTTAAAGACAAACGGGTCCTAGTCGCGTAAACTTACGTTTAATTATATCCTGACGTGTTGATACATTCTCTCGCCAGTTTGCCTGCGACCACGGGTGTAACGTCATGCCCGAAACGTCAGGATATAATTAAACGTAAGTTTACGCGATTAAGACCCGTTTGTCTTTAAAATAGAAGACTTTGTGTTCGATAAAGAAAATCGTATAGTATTTCGCGAAGGTGGAGATGTTGTGCAATGGATCCCAGAGTCAAAGCGATGTCTTATTGAGCCGCCACATACTGGATACGTTATTAGAGAGATTTCTGATTAGCTATAATAATCGATTACGAATATTTGATAAAACATAATATTTGAAGGGTCCACGGAAAAAAATGTATAGTGCCTAAAAAACCTAACAGAATAAGGTGTGAATTTCATTCACACGTTATTCTGTTAAAAGTAAGGTGGTTTATTCCTTCTGTAATTTGAATTGACTAGACATGTTCTTTCCGTGGACCCTTCATTTGTTTATTATTCAGTACTGATAGGAAGGCAAAAGATTCATTATGTGAAATTGATCTAGATTTATTTCAAAGAATAAAAATATTATCTGAGTGAATCGAAGTAATCTTTGATAAAAATTACGTAGGTACCTAAATGATAAATATGTATGTCTATCCACAGCAATCGTAGTTCACATCAGTATATTTTCATCAAAATTCCCACTGTCCAGTGCCACGAATGAATATCTCAGTCGCAGAAACCTTCCCTTTTGAAAACACCTTCTGACGGAGATATACTAATTCCCCATTCATCACGGAGCCGGCCTTATCTTTGTTTGCTATTTAGACCCGGACATTTAAAAGGACTCAAAGAAAAGCCTATTCCCATTTGCACGTTTGCTTTGCCGAGCGCTATTCGACTGTGGGCGGGCGATGTTGGGATAGCTGTGATGACAGATGAATATAGTAGAATAAAGTCTAGTAAGACTAGAACGTATAATATAATGGAATACATCAATGTAATCATGGATTACGAGTTTTTTTTAAGCGAGACTTAATTACGACCCCACAGCATTTTTTTAAGATTTTCGGAGCAGCAATGTATATAAATGAACATTTGTTATTATTGATATGGGAGTTATGTCATCTGCTTTTGAAATTAGCTGTCTACGAGCATTTAACTTGAGTCTGTTGCTCTACATTGCGCGCCGAATTATTTTGTATGAATAATTTTGTTGCTTTAATTTTAAGTAAAAGTAATCTAAATGTTCTTATTATGTCCTAAACTAATACCAGTTTAGAGCTTATCCTGTATTAGACTTACATCCTGTATATGTACGTACAGTAACTCAAAAAACCGGCCAAGTGCGAGTCGGACTCGCGCGCGAAGGGTTCCGTACCATTATCAAGTTATTATTAAAAAATACAGTTACCTACCTCAAAAACTATAGGAGATAATTTAATCAAACCAAAAATCGTTGGTAGAGTTTATTAATGTGCATAACATATATTTTTTTTAGAATTTTATATTGCGTAGTTTAAAAAATAGAGGGGGGGGACACATTTTTCAGACTTTGAGAGCTGATATCTCGAAAACGGTTTGCTCAAATAAAAATGAGATGTATAAACCTTCATATCATTTTCAAAGACCTTTCTATTAATACCCCACACGCTTATATACAACTAAAAAAAATGTTGTATCCCTCAGTTACATGTATGGAGGGCCCCCACCCCAATGGGTTTTTTTACAATTTAGTATCATAATCCTGTAGCGGTTCATACAACACATGTCCTTACCAAATTTCGTTACTGTATCATTTATAGTTTTCGAGTAAATCGGCTGTGACAGACGGACAGACGGACAGACGGACAGACGGACATGACGAATCTATAAGGGTTCCGTTTTGCCATTTTGGCTACGGAACCCTAAAAAAGTAGCTCTATTTAGAAATCAGTTCAGTCTCGCAATCTGATTAAGTAACAGTACAAAGAAAACCATTACGAGAAAAAGTTTTTTGTATATTGGTTGATCAGTAATCAGTAATCAGTAATGTTTATTGTTTTCATAGGTAATACAAGATTAGGTAATACATTATAATTATGTGTCCAGCTATGAAACCCTGAGGGGCACTACAATATTTCCTTAAGAATAATTAATACTAAATCTTACAACCTACTCGTGTATAACTATATCTATATATAACTATATCGATCACATAAAAACGTTATCAAAAACATTACGCGAAATAAAATAATGAGTATACTATACACTGTAGCTAATTGGGGAAGTTATATATTGACGTTTCCGTGAAAAGTCGAAGGAAACGATTTAGCACTACACCTGTACAAAATATTTTTCTTCTTCTTCAGTTGTTCTGTAGAGCACAAGCCTATTATCGCGAACACTGGAGTTGGTAAATTTCGGGAATTTGTCTCTGTCACTCCAACGATGGCGTCATTAGAGTGACTGAGAAAAAACCCCGACATTGCGAATTGCGATGTTTTGCTACTGCCAGAAGTAACTAATCATCAAGTGGCCTGTAGTACGGTTATTTGCCCCTACACATACATTAGATTTTTTGTATCGTTTTCGACTTCATGCAAAACTATGAAATTGCAGAGTGTCTAAGCAATATTTTATATCAACTTTTATAAAGCTAACCTAAATGAATTCTAAAATCCTCTTTTTACCCCTTTTTTAGAGGATCGGCATTACGAGTTCGGAGTTTAAAGCATCTATGTACTACGGTAGCCGCTTAATACTAGGTACTATTAAATAAATTATCAAATTTAATTATTACATACATGTGTACAAAAACGTTAGCTCAAAAGACTTTTATAATACAAGGAATAAGAAAAAAAATGTATAAATTCACAGTCCTTTGTATATTTTGTGCAAAAATCCAACGAAGTTTTTACTAATCTTGCATTGATGACGGTGACAAGTTATCAGAAACTTATTATAATAAAATGAAACGGACATCTAAACGTAAATGTCGCATGTTAAAACATAATAATACCTACTGTGAACAACGATTTGAAAGATCTCGCTGCCAATTTGTATTCTAGTAGGTACTTTACTAAGTAATGTTAGTTATAAGAAAATTGTAGTTTAATTTATTTTAAAATATAATAAATACCTTGTGTTACCGTTTGATACATTCTTTGTACAGGTCAATCATCGTCTAAACACGGAGTTAGTGATATCATTCAATCATTCGTTCAGTTACGATTATAAGCTTGGTTTTATTTAATTCTTTTTTTTTGGCTGTTGAAATTGGAACAATAAACATCAATTGAATGAAGTCGTCCTTTTGAGTATTCGTCCAGTTATCCTCTAATAGTAAATTTGACTTTGACTAAATTACTTTGTCAGCTAAAAATGGCTGAAGATCACAAAGTCAATTTCGAACTAGCGCCGCGTCTAGGTGTGTTTTCATTGCACGCTCATGTGTGCCTAATGTTGAGATAGTTGAGCTGCCCGCGAGATGGCGCTTTGTACCGCGCACAGCATCATTAGCAGGAGTGTGAATCGCGGTGCACTCATCAACTTTTCATTTGTCAATCTTCAAACAGTCAGTTACCCTGCATAGACAGCGGCTGTTTATTTAGGACCGATTGTCTCCAACGAAAATAACTTTGAAGGAAAATTCCATATTTATTAACAATGGAAGCAATGAAATTCAGTTCCTTCTTTTAATAACATTTCAATGACGATATAACAAATTGAATTTTCATTACAACAATCGAATTAGCGTAGCTAATTCATTTTCGCTGATAAACACGATCAAACTTGTATCAAAGTAGCAGAATGACATAATTGGCACGAGCGTTATTGAGAATGTTTATTAATAAACTTTGGGAGTTTTGGAAAATTTCAATATTGACGCGAACGTCTAACAATTCTGTGCGGACCAGTACAGTCTAAAGAGTCTTGCGCGCTCGAGGTCTGAAGCTCAGTTGACGCCGTGACTCGGTGGCGAACGCACGTCGCCGCGCGTAGTGGCAACCCGGCCTGTGAAGTGTCCGTGTCAGTGTTGTGAACGTGTTACAAACAGATCCTTATAAACCGTGTGTGACCTCGTTTGTAATAGTGCTAGAATCAGTTACATGCTAAAACATGAATGAACGTGTTTGAAAACGCAGGTAGGTCAATTGATAACGTTTTGGTTATTAAGGACGAAGCCTTTCAGTACTCAACATTCATTATTTTTGTGTGTATACACTTTTACGAAGCGATTAGGATTTTTTTCAGTTGTAAGCCCCACGTTGGGCGCCAGTTTTAGCCGAAATCTTGAACATATCAAAGCCTTGTAAAGCAATAGCTGCCAATATAAAAGCTTTTAAAAATTTCAGCGCAAAAGCAATGAGCCATTTGGAAAGCCTACATTATTGCGGGACTGAGCGCAGCCCTCGACTGCTTTCATAAGTAGGGCGGCCTCAAGAATCCCCCAAACAGACCTTTGTTACTCGTGCTTTGTAACGTATCAGGCCTTTCACTCGTGTCAGCTTATGAGCTCGTACTTGAACTTTGCGAAAAGAATTTACGTGTTATTATTCCACTTCCTATAAAACAAAACGTTACCCTATACGATACAACTGCAGCTACAATCGCGTTACTCAAATCGTTGCTTATTATTGCCATTAGGCTTATCTTAATAAGTAATAGGTAGGTGAGTTAAATAATTGATTTCAAATACAGACAATTACAAGGCTCCAAACTTCCATAAGTTTGTGTCTTTACACATGACAAATTAGTAGGCATCCCATCAATTTTGACGCGTCTCGTAACTACGGGTTAGAAGACTGTCATTAAGACTCAAATGAGCAGGTCCCATCCAAAACTGCGAACAAGGAAATTGTTATTCAGAAGCAATTTAAATTCAGAACGGTTTCCGAAGTCCGTTCGTGAAAAATAAAGTTGTATTTAAATACAAAGTGGGACTGAAGAGACTGTCACCTCGATTAGTTTAGGATTCGACTTACTGAAGTTGTGTGGGCCTTCGATAATTTCCCCATTGGCTTTGTCACCCTTTGGGACCAAAACTGGGACTCCACAACGAGGTTGAAATATTTAGAAAAGTTTTTACGAGTAAATAAAGATGAGAACGTAGTCCGTGACATTGCAACGTGAAATTTTAATCTCATTACCTGTTTCGCAAATATTGATTTCCCAAAAGGCCGGTGGTTTTCATGTAACAGGTTTTGTAAGTAATTGATTGTGCTTAAAAATGGGATACCTTCGCTTGCTTTTAATTAATCTCGAATACGTAATATGGTGTACTGTCACTGGGCTTTCTGGCAAATGGTTTTTAGAAGTTAAACTCAAACGGTTATTTTATTAAAGTGGGCATGTCACAAATATTATCAATAAAATGTACCTTCGGTTTTAACCCTATACCACTTCTCCGAGAAGAAATTATATAATTTTAACGCCAAAATACTTGAGATTACTTTTTTCAAATAGAACATCTTATCACGAAACCGTTCTTTTTCTTCCAAATATAAAAATTATTTTTAATCAAACCATTTAAGATTAAGTCAATAGGTACTGATATTGTTATAAAAAAAAAAACCTATATTGTAAAAACATGGCTTTAATCTAAGAAATCTAAGCAACACTTTTAAGGTTGACATTTATATAATTTATGCTCATTTTATTCCGTCCTCTTTCCATCTTTAAAAGCAAAGATGTCTCATCGAACTTGCGCTTTCGTGTATAAACCATTAATCATAAAAATTTACTTTTCAAACATGAAGTTAGAATGATGGTTGGAACTTGGCCAATCATCGACATAACCTGCAACTCATGCTGCTCAATTGCGGAAAAAATTGCTAACTTACTTGTTAAAAAGTTTACCAAGATTGTAGCAAAATTGAGGACTCGATATTATACCGTGTGTAAATCTAATATGGGTGATGAATTAAACCAGGCATCTGATTCATCAGTGTAATAATAGATTACGACGTTTTTTTTTTAATTACACTAGATAATAACCCCACAGATTTTTTAAAGATTTTCGGAGCAGCAATATAGGTATGAACATTTTGTTAATATTGATATGACATAGTTATTTCATCTGCTTTTGAAATTAGCTGGCAATGAGCGTTTGAATTGAGTGGTTTGGTCCACATTGCCCGTCGAATTAATTCGTAGGGATAAGTTTGTTGCTGTAGTTTTATATAAAAGTTATCTAAGTGCACTTACTTACGAGTAATTATGTCCTAAACTAACCCCGTTAAGATTTTCGACCGGATTAGACTTCCGCTCTGTATACAGTACAATTTATCCATATGGGTCAGTGAGGAGATATGAAAAACAATATCAGGCTAAGAAATTTATTGTTAAGAACTGTGGTGTCGATTTTAATTACAAATAAAAACGGAAACATTAATTTAAAAATGCTTTAGCTTTGTTTGAAAATCAAACTCGGATCTCTATTTAAAGGTAGAACTTGAATTATTTTTATAGGTACCTATATTGTATTGGATAGTCATTAGCATGAAAGTTAGTATAGTAATCTTTTAATAGTAAACAATATCTTAAAATAAATCGATACAAAATTAAAAGATAGACGATGACAATACAAAATCTACTAAATCGACACTATGCTTATTGGTTCTAAACAAAATTATCTAATGTATTAAAGTTTAAAATTTTTCTACACTGACCCATTTTTATCAACCTATTTATTGAAGGGATTTGATGCTCATGAATATCTTAATTTGACCAAGCTGTCTAAGTGCATTGTCAAACGTTTGGAAATTTGGCTGGAGTATTTCAATGCTCCAATGAGATAGTTCGTGACGTTTTGCGGTTTTCTAGCAGAAGCTTAAACCGTACCATGAGTTCTCATGTATTGGTTACGTTAGGTTTTACTCGATAAGTAAAGATTTTCACAAAACCAACGCAAAAGATACATAACAAGTCATGGTACGACTACAAGCTAATAAATGAAATGTGTATCACAGAATGGTATTTCTAATTCGTGGAACGTTCTCCGGTTGCTACCTTCATTTGTTTTGTGAAACAATTGTTACAATCATATTAATTCTGAATTGGAGTGCACATACTGTATTAGGCGTATGTTTAGATTATAAACATAAAATGTCAAATATCAAAGAAAAGTACCTACCTGGTTTAGGATGATCCGACGATATTATGATGTTTCTAACTAAAAAGTGATTGAAGTTTCGCAACTGTAAGGTCATGTTTTATAAATAAAATAAAAATAAGAGGAAGAACGGCAAGTTTGAAAGAAGGAAAAAGGCAACCACTCTGACTGAAAAAAAAAATGTCTATGACCTTTGGGGGAAGGCAAACATACACACTTCGTTTTTTTTAATGATGTCAAAAATGGTATTTTAACATTTTCATTGCAACTAAAGACCGAAGAGCTGGCGACTTCCTCGCACAACGCATCAGTATTGCGATACAGCGAGGAAATGCCGCCAGCATCCTCGGTACAATGCCACAAGGGCCAATCTTAGATATAGGTCAGGTTAAGTAGATTAGTTAGATTTAATCTATGTACATAAATTGTAGTTTTGAAAATAAATATATTTAAAAAAAAATCAATTTTGGATCATGAAATTCAAAATACTGTAAACAAGCTTTTTTATGTTTTTTTACATTATTTATACGTTACCTACTTTAATTAAATAAAATAAAAAGAAGTCCGTTTAATGCTCAACTTGTTAAAAATAAGCAGTTAATTTTAAACTTAGGGTATTTTGGCCAAATATAAATGGTCTATACTTACTTCACCTTAAAGCTTTGCATCGACCTTCCAATCACGCTGTATACCATACACGATAGATCTTCTGAAGAAGTATTTTGATGTACTAAAATGATTTACTGCATTTGAAATACCTATAATATCATACGTCAGGAGAAAACAAAGAATATATAATGAAAACAATCTTAAAAACTAGCATTATTATAAAATCACGCATTTTTAGAACGCAACCTTGGTTTTATTACAGACATTTTTCGTTAAAATTTTTGATATTTCTTAGTATCCAATACTAAGAAATATATCGTCAGTTGTAATATGAATGAATGTAAGCACCAAATGACGATTTTTTAGGAGGGCCCAAAAACGAATTTGACATTTATAAAGTATGTTGTATGATTTTAGTTAATTATCCTATTGAAATTATGTTCATCTTGTTTGATTTATTTTTGAGAGGTCTATTTGAGAAACAGTTACTAACTACGACCACATTTGTAGTTTAGGAAATGGCTGGTGCTTACGTTAAATATTTTTACGAAAATTTGGAAATACGTTAATAATTTAATGAAAAACATCAAACGCGGATTTTGTAATTTAGTGTAACTCACAAACTGAATTCGAATTGCTTATGAGCCATACAATACAGATGGTGCTTACAACATTGACATTTATAAAAATTATGGTGCTTACATTAGGAAGGACATATTTTGTAGGTACTTACAAATTTGTACTTACGTTAAAATATTGTCTATGATTTTTTGAAACCTTTACATACGTTAATAAAAAACTTTGAAACTTATAAAATGACAAATTTTTGTTAAAATAATCGTCATTTTTTTCTGGATATCAATATTTTATATAGTTCGATAGAGCACAAAATTTGCAGTTTAACGGTATACTTAACTCAATTTCGTCATTTTGGTGGTTACATTAATTCATATTAAACTGACGATATCTGCGAACGTGTGGCACAAATGTGTCAAAGACGACAAATAAACATAATCGATGTATCTTTATTAGCTGTAATATAAAAATAATGTACAGAAAACTTACGCAACCCAACAGTTATTTCTTTCTAGGACCCTATAAAGTACAACTTGTCCATGAGCCGAGTACGTGGCAATATCTTTCAACAAATCCTCATATTTGATCGAACAATAATAACAGAAACTTGTTCAAACTCCTCAGTAGTTGATACGAATATACGATATCCTCCCGAAAACTTTTTACCTCGATAATCTTATATTTCTTTTTTATTTGTCGTAACACTTAGTATCGATATTTCTTACACGCTTCTCGATAAAGTAATTTCTGAGTTCTGTATTGACATTTTATTTTTTTAAGTGAGTAAAAAGAGTAATCAAATTACAGCGATGCATGAAAAGGCAATGAATGAAAAAATAAGATTAAAAAAAATATATTGAAATCAAGACAGAGAAGTAAAATGATGGCATAAGGATTCTGTGCATCATTGTATTTTACAATTTACTAATAGCAACGAAATAATATCTGTAATATATATTACAAATATAATTTGTTCATCAATGACAATTTTTCTATGCGATTAAATTTCGTTATATAATGTGATATTATGTCGTAGATTTGTATAATAATTTCTCTTGACATGCACAAGTATTTATTTATAGAACTTTAGGTACGGAAATATTTATTAGCAACTTACTCGTACTCATGAGCAAAATGATAATTTTAACTATATTCCGATATTATTATTTTTTATGTGACGAAGGTAGATAACTAAACTCTCAGTCCACCTGATGGAAAGCAGAAACTGAGGCCCATGGACATAGCGATCAGAAAAATCGCCTACTTATGCGCTGCCTACCCTGAGAACTTAGATGGATTGCCTCTATCTATGCCAGTAATTACATCTTACCCCAGTGCAAAAACTGCTATTTAGCGGCAGGTTAACGGGTAAGACGGTAGTAGCTATCGGGGCGGACCCTGTACGAAGTCCTACCATCAGTAATTATTACTGCATGAGCATTATATCCCAACTATTTCCATTATAATTTTATTCTAGTGAGATATACGTAAAAACAAGGTAACTACGAGCACCATGAATACATTAATTTCTACGGCATAAATATACATTAAATTATTAACAATATTGGCAGTAAATGGCTTTGTGCAGTGTTTCCTAATATCAGTTTAGTTAGCGTATGGACAGAGTGACAGTTAATATTCAAAATGGTGTTTCAAATGTAATGGCGTCATGACATCGTTGTGGCAACGTACATTTAGAAGGTTAAAATGTAATTAATTTTGTTGTCCGTTACAGAATAATGCTGTGACAAGGTTTATATAAATTTATAAGCTGTGTTTTCACAAGTCCACCAACCAAACTACTGAGATATTCACTTTAATGCAAAGTTGATTAAATGCAACACTCAAAAATATTAGTTAAACTAACCTGATTTATTATATCACTCTCTTACGAATACTAAATAAAAAAGTCATGCCAAAGAAAATACCAAATTCAGTAACATTTGGGGAAAAACATTGTGAAAAAGCAATAGTATAAATAGTAAGATTGTTCCTTGTGGCATTGTGATCACTCTTTGATAAAAGATTGATGATGGGCAGAAGCGTCATCATGGACACATTACTGCGATCGCCAATCCGCTTGCCCAGTGTGGTGGTTATGGGCATTTACCTCCTAATGCGCCTATACGCATAGCTAATAGGAGAGGCCTACGTCTAGCAGTGGACTGAGATAGGCTGATAATCTGATGATGATGTGAGCAAAAATTCGATCCGTTAAAAATCCATTACCCACAGCATTGTTAGTTACAAACTTACCACTTGACACATTTTTTAAAGACAAACGGGGCTTAACCGCGTAAACTTACGTTACGTCGTAGTAGTACGAGTCTGCCTGCGGCCACGGGTGTAATGTCATACCCGAAGCGTCATGATATGATTGAATTAAAAAAGTAAGTTTACGCTATTAAGAATATGAAAAATTATTTTAAAATATGAGTGATAATTGTGAAAGTTTAAATCAATGTAATGATATAATTAAACGTAAGTTTACGCGATGAAAACCCGTTCGTCTTTAAAATATGAGTGATAATCGTGAAAGTTTAAATCAATTTACCACTTGACAGTTTTACGCAAAGCCGAGTTTAATATACGAGAGGCTGTTTAACGAAATTTAACAAAATTTCACAATAATTAGTCCAAGGACGATGTACATAAATCACCCAGCCTTTGTAGGCACCGACAGATTGCCAGCGTGGTGCGAAAATTATTACATTATACCCAACAATAAGTGTTATGGAAGAAGGGTATTATGGGATCATGTGCATGAGAGTACTTGTTTTAATGGGGCTGAACGTTTAAAGAATGGAAACATGAATTTGAAAAGGCTGTTAAAAGTAGATTTAGTTACAAGAATTTTTTGCTAGATATAGCATTAAATACCTTAAAACTATGGTCAGATACTGCAACTATATCAACAATTTCTATTTTTCAATAAGCATCAGTCTTAATATTATTTTTAGCTTTGTCCAAGTTTTTTATTATTATTGAGATTCTTTGCCTGATAATTCTTTGCACGATTGTGATAGTTGAATAAAGGCAGTATTTTATATGACAAGGAAGAGTCAGTAAAAAATAAAATAAATACAATGATGGTTTTGAAAGTTTTCTTTCGCGAATGAATTTAAGAACAGAATTTACTTGGGCATGTCCTTGCTCGTACACAATTACACATTTAGTACCGCGAAGAAGTCAACATCATTATTTTATACTCTACTATTATTATTCCAACAAAGTCGCCTTTACCCTTAATTTATATAATAGTAGGTCAATTGCAGAGCTTTCCGTTAAAATTACTTACACATGTCATAGATGTCCTACTTTCCAAGTACTAATTTCACTTAATAATTTCCATCCCATCGAATCCAACTTACAACCCAGCGCATACAATCGATACCAGTCCATCCATCACTAGATTCCGATATGTTAGCTTCATTCTATATTCCTTGTTGGGTCGAAATCAGCCGGGAGTCTGGATCCGTCCATTTAAAGGTCTTCGCTCACTATAACAACTCGACGCCAACCCGGCACCAACTCTACTCACACTCACGATGAGTAGTCAACTAGTTGATGCACCCAATGGTCACTAGTGGACAACGCGGTGTCAACGAGTGGACAACGCGGTGTCAACGAGTGGGCAACGCGGTGTCAACGAGTGGGCAATGCGTATTCAACAAACACCTCGTCTAATAACCTCAGTTTTCAGTTGAATTTTGTCGAAATAAGTCGTGTTGCTTATGAAATGTCGAACTTTACATTCAGTGAACTGGCGATTATAGCTATAATACTCGATAATGAAAATGAACGAAACCGAAGGAAAAAAAGATATTGGGTACATGATATGTTGCGACAAAGGAAATCAGAAGGGGAATATTGGAATATCCGGAGACGTCTGCTAGATGACGAAGAAAAATTCTATATCTATTTCCGTATGCCGAGAAACTTGTTTTATTATATACTTAATGTTATTGAGGACGACATCTATAAAAAAATTCTATAGCAAATGATGGCGGGCGGACGGGTGGGCTTGCAAATAGTTGCCCGAGCGTTACACGTCAGTCGCAAACGCATAGTCGTTGCGTGGACAACGCATAGTCGTTGCGTGGACAACGCATAGTCGTTGCGTGGACAACGTGTGGTCGTTGCGTGACAAACGAGTCGGGGTTGACCTTTAGTGTACGACGCGTAGGCCACTCGTCGTACACTACTTTATTATCATTTTTTGAAATTAAACCTTGAACATATGACACAGGGCTTAAATTTCAATGATTAGACTTGAGTCGAGTGGGTGTGGAGTTGGCGTCGAGTTGTTATAGTGAGCGAAGACCTTTATAGCGGCTCAAGTTGTCAGTGTCCATTGTATCGGCTCGTTTAGTAAGCTAGCTTGCATTGCAGTAAACTGAGATATGCACGAGAAAATGTTTACGTTGCAGTGATTTTGGTAATGCTTTTAGCACGGTTTTAAATGAGACTGCCGTTAATACAATTTACTTCACGTCATCAGCCTGTATTAGTCCACTGCTGGACGTAGGCCTCTCCTATTAACTATGCACATAGACGCTTTTGGAGGTAAATGCCCATAAACCTGGGCAGGCGGATTGGCGATCGCAGTAATGTGTCCACTATGATAATGCTATGCATATCAATCTTCTATCAAAAAATGGTCAGTGACACTTCAATCCCTTAGTCGACTCTTACGACAACCGCGGAAAGAGTTGCCGTTTTACTGCCGTTCACCACATAGCCAACCTAATGGTTAACTGGTAGAGAATGCCATAATGCCTTATGGCAGTCCACCAAAGTACTTTTTTCTGTTGCTCAGCAAAGATTTTAATAAATAAAGCATTAATTCAGGCATGAGATTGAAGATAACTCTGAACGATTTTTTAAACACTCAATAGACAATTACATAAATCACTTTAAAATAAATTCACCATTTTCAGTTTCTATCAGGTAATTGACAATCAAAATACCAGCTAAACGTGCAGTCAACTTTTTTTTAATTCGATCTGTCAGAGGTTGATTTAGGTTGTCCTTTAAAAACGTTTTCAGATACCTGTGTCACAGAAGCCAATTGGAATCCAGACAACCTAATCGGATCAATTCAATTCAAGATAATATAAAACACTAAAAAAATAAAAGATCCTAATAGGTACTCATTCTAGAAGGCAATTTGAATAAAACCTAAAAAGACAATGGAATGTTTATATTTTCCAAGAAATATGTAAATGACTGATTCAAATGTAATTCTTTGAATGCATTAAAATAACTCAATTCAGTTATTTTAAAATGTAAAAATAAATTAACCACATTTTTATACAACCATTATTTTGTTTGATGTTAAACCAATAATGTTATTATTGTAATATTCAAAATAGATAAGTAAAACTCTCTGAAACAAGTAAATAAAACCGCCGTCCATAAGGACGCAACAGAAGGTAACGCCCAATCACCACGCTGAGCAAGCCTGTTGTCGAACGCAGTGATGTTTTCGTAATGATGACTGCCCATCATCAATATAAATGGATGATCAGTACCGTAAAACCATACAACTGTAGTCCAGTACTACAACTATGGTCCACAAGTTCAACTCGTAATTAAGCATCAATGGAAATCTTTTATTTTGGTTTTATCTAAGTATTTTAATCATTAGGGTAGTTCTATGCGATTATTCTGCCGCACCAAGTCATTACCATTCCCAAATAATTGACGAACTGCGTATAAATAGTGGAGTCATTTTCGGTTATCTTGTAGCAGACGCATGTTTGTCTGCGGTTCTGGCATAATAGTCTCGTTTGCTTATATAAAATGGAAAATAAAGGTGTTGGTAATGAACAATAAAAACGCGTAAAAAATCGCATAGAAACACCCATTAATGAGGAGACATTGTGTAACAACTGCGTTAATAATATAACAATTACACTAGATCGAAGATATTTGACTTAGTTTTGGACCATAGTAACTACCTAACTATAGTTCAAAAGCTCCCATTTTGGACTATAGTTGGGTAGTTTTACGATAGCACTTTTGTATTCGAAAATATATCACCCGTATTAGTTTCTGTACGAATATACTGTATATAAATACTAGGGGCGCCGCCACAGCCCATAGCCGCAACCCTAATGTACGTATAAGCCGAACAACATTAATTACCCTTAAGTGTTTTCGGATAGTTGGGCCTGCCTACGTCACCGTCTACAATAGCTTTGTCTCAACTGTGGATGGCGTGGGGTCTAATGTTCAAAATTTGGGTTTGGGTCTGCCAAGTAACACTGTTTTTTTTATGAAAACAAAACTTAACGTTATAATTTTTGTGTTACGAAAACAAATTTTGTGCCACACTTTTGATAGTAGTAGACCGTAAAAAGTCTTCTTAGGTTGTTGGACAGAATAATGTCCCAAAATTTTCGTTCACAATTTGAGTTTCCATTACGTTACTCATACAAAAAACGTGACGTTATGAATTTTTTTAGAACATTTTTTTTATTATTTGAACAAATCAGTCCTCCGTCCAGATCTGGAAGAATCAAGCTTTCCGGATTTTTTTTAAAAACGTCAATTTTACAGCTTGAAACATTTATAAATAAAAACACAACACAAAATAATTAAAAACGTACCTTAGATACTGCTAAACGAGGACAAAATAATTACTTTAATTATTTTCATCAAAATTTTTCCTAAGTGTGTTATTGACTAACGATATTAAAACGATAATATTTTACGAAAGACGTTAATAAAAAAAAACACATTTTCTAGCAACGGTTCTCAACGTCAAACGCTCCGAACGTTTAATCATCGCTACAATCTAATTAGCGATACCTTAAAATCCGGAAATACACGAGCACGTCGGAATTTGTTGATTTTGCAGTTAAAATTTATGGCCCCAAGGAAACGTCTTAAATTTGAATTTTTCCGATTGGATTCGTTCAAAAATAGGATTCATTGTAGGATTACGTGCAGCATCCGAGTATGATTTACTGAGGCTGGGAGCGGGCTCTCTGATCTGAGGGTACTATTTTAACTCTCTGACTCTGTTCAGAGTTCAGTCATTGTTAGACATTTGGTGATATTTCCGAAGAACCCAGGACTGTATTTGTTCAACAGAGCTTAACTTTTCTATTATTTTACAAATATTTGAATGTCATTATTTATGGTACAAGGGTCTGTTTTAGGTAGAACTAAGTCTATAGTGTAGTCGTCTTTTTAAATAAAATGTCGATATTAGTAAGAATGTCGCTGAATAAGAACTATTCAAAATAATTCAGTGTTTTCTTGATATTTACTTTTTACTCAATATTTACTTATCTGTGTTGACGAAGGTAGCATTTGCCTCGACATTTCAAATAAAAGTATCATTTGAAAACAGCGCTCTGTGAAAAAACTGGCCCCTCCGCAACATCTTTTAAAATGGCTTTAATGGAAGACCAGCGCTGGGTTGTGCTTACATCCCAGCAATAAGATGAATTTTTAAGTTACACTTAGTTTTTTACTTACATTTATGTTTATTTTGTGTTTTAATGTCTGTGTTGTGTCACAAATAAATGTTTTTTGTTTCTTTCTTAAATAATACGCATATGACTGCAATCGCCAACCCGCTTGCAAACAGTGGCAATAATCCTACTGGGGAGGTATATGTACAGTCAGCTGCAGAGAAAAGTAGACCTCCATGCATACAAATTTGTATGCAAGGGGGTCTACTTTTCTCTGTAGCTAACTGTACCTACACTTGTAGAACTGTGAGCGTCTATTTCACAGATGTTATTGACGATGATGCAATGAAAGCGTACGCATAGTTAATCAACGAATTCCGACAAATCACGTTTTGTGTAGGTAACGGACGAATTTCGTAGGGTAGAATGAGCATTTGCTCGTTTGGTCTAAATCCACTTTTAATAGAAGAGATGTACGTCCAGTAGGCTAATAGAGGTTGATAACGCGACGAATTTGACAACTAACTCCTTGATCAGAAGTAAGGTTTTTTCCGACCCTTTCTCGCAAACACTAAATAATGCGGGGCACGCTCTATCGCAATTCAGCTTTCGTTGTCGGCACTTAATTCTACGTCTTAAAAGGTAGTATTTCCAATGTTTCGCATTTTAGTCTTATTGAGTACTAGGATTAATTTTATGAGGTAATCTAGTTAACAAAAACGTGCTCCATCCGCCATTATTATTAAATGTAAAAACGAAGCCATGGTTCCTTAGAATTGATTTCGATATCTCGCATAGTTTGTAACTTCCTAGGAGGATATTAGGCCATGCTCAGTGTACGGTACCTTAGCTATTAAAAAACCAGCCAAATGCGAGTCAGACTCGCGTGCGAAGGGTTCCGTACTATTATCAATAACTATGAGAGATAATTTGATCAAACCAGAAATCGTTGAAAGAGGTTATTAATATGCATAACATATATATTTTTTAATTTTATACCGCGTAGTTCAAAAAATAGAGGGGGGCGGACACATTTTTCAGACTTTGTGAGCTGATATCTCGAAAACGGTTCGCTTAAATAAAAATGTGATTTATAAATCTTTATATATTTTTTTTTAGACCTTTCTATTGATATCCCACACGCTGAAATACATCTAATAAAATATTCTTTCCCACAGTTACATGTATGGAGGGCCCAAACCCCAATTTGTTTTTACAATATAGTATCATAATTCTGTAGCGGTTATTAAGACACATATATCCGTACTAACTTTCATTACTATAGCATATATAGTTTCCGAGTAAATCGGCTGAGACAGACGGACAGACGGACATGACGAATCTATAAGGGTTCAGTTTTTCCCATTTTGGCTACAGAACCCTAAAAGGGTTAGGCCGAATATGTTCGAAATAGTTTTACTTTAAAGTATTCTATAAGCCAATTCATGTTTTTTTTTTCAAAATATTTAGTTAATAAATAATTTGATTTGTGTTTTCACAATACGTTGAATAAATGTTTATTTAACGACGTATGTACCAAATATTTTTCGCTATTTTATTCTACCAGTTTGTCGGTGTGATTACTATACGAGTATATACCTTAACTAAATTGCATATTTATAGTAATGTCGGTCGGGCTATGTTGCGGACAGACAGACAAACAGATGGGCATAGTAGAACTATAAAGGTTCCTCACCTCACCTCACCTCATCAGCCTGTCTCAATCCACTGGCTGGACGTAGGCCTCTCCTACTAACTATATATATACACGCATTAGGAAGTACATGCCCATAATCACCACGCACCGGGCAAGCGGATTGGCGATCGCAGTAATTTGTCCACTATGATGACGCTGCTGCCCATCATCAATCAAATTAAAGAATGGTCAGTGATACTTATATCCTTTAGTCGACTCTTACGACTCCCGCGGGAAGAGTTGGGGTGGTGACAAATGTGTTGTTACTGCCGTCACCACACGGCGGTTTCTAGTTTACTACGGCACCCTAAAAACGGCACATGTTGAAATTCCCGTGCTCTGTCGTTACGTTATATTTCATGGCGCCAAAATGCAGCGCACGTCTCAGCAGATTTGCTTGGTAATAGCACATCTCACAAGATGGCGGGCTGGAGCTGTTTTATTATGTGTTTATAGCCACCCTGGCTATCTGATTGCTGGAGGTCAGAACGTTCCCATTGGCTAGTCTGAAAACAGTGAAATGTGTTTACATTTACTTTGGTCAATAATAAAATTTTAAGTAGCATAAATTATAAATGTACCAAAGAAAAAAGACCAAGATCACCAACGTCCGAGGTAAGAATCGAAGCCACGTACTCAGCTTTCGTGGATGATGCCTGTTCTGCTTGGCTTCTCGGTCCTAAAGAAAAAAAAACCAAGATCACCAACGTCCCAAGTTGATTCAATCATATAATATGAACTAATGCGGCAAAAAGCGATACGAATGACGGCAGACGTTGCAATATGTTTTAAAGTGATGATTGCTGTGCTGACACATTAATGTATTTACTCGACAATATCATTCATATTATTTCTTCGCGCCACGACTGATAGTACATTACTATAGAGATCGGGAAGAAAGGGGTTGCCGGCCGAAGATATATTATAGAGTAGGATAGGTCTGAGGCGGGCAGCCTCATATTTCCGGCCGAGGTATGTATAGCGATTTTCTCAAACATGCAATGAAATAAACAACAAAAACATCAATGTCATGATGCCTGTGCCACAAATTTATGTGGAATGGAATTAAAATAGCTCTTTGCCGGCGTAGGCCTTCAAGATTTGTATCAAATTTCATTAACGACCTCTTGTCCTAGTCGCACCTGAAACGTCATACTTAACGCTTATTATAAGGAACATAACAACAATATTTCATTGAATGTTTGAGAAAACACACATTATCACACATCGAACACATTCCTACACGCTCATGCTATGTTAGCAAGAGTAATAGCACCATAGGAGGGTTGGGATGTCCGAACCTGCTCATAAATGATATCTGCGAGATTTGTTCGACGAGTGTGCACTCAAGTTATGACGGACAGTACCTACCCATTGGGAGGTTATTCTTAGGACACTTTAGATTCCGACTAATAAAATATTGTTGACGGGTTATTGTCAGTCGGAAAAACAAAAGTTGTCCACTCGGTGGTCAAAAGTTAGTGTTGTTAATGTTGTTTGTAAATTCTTTATTGTACCTACACAAAACACAGGTAAAAATACACATAACTAACTAACTAATTTGGCTCAGGGACCCAAAGAGGGTCTTGGCCTCCGAAACGAGAGCACGCCATCCGTCTCGATCCTGCGCAACTTCATGCCAGTTATTGACTTGAAGATGTCGCAGATCTGCCTCCACTGTGTCCTCCCAGCGGTACCTGGGTCGCCCAACATATACATATTCACATATTCACAGTAAATTTGACAGGTACAAAGGTGAACTTATCCCTGTAAGGGATCTCTTTCAGTTAACCTTTGAGCAAAGGAGTTGCGTGTAGGAAGCAAAAGATAGACAAACATACACGTGGTGAATGTATTAGAGTACCAAATAACTATTAAATACTTACTAAGCTAACTTCATACATAAAATACACAGTCATATAGTTAAAATATACAATAAATATACGTACGTATACTACACATCTATAAAAGTTAAGAGCTTGTATACATTTTTGTTACGATTTTATTGCATTGGGCTTTACACCGGCGACCCTAATTCTACCGTCAATTGTTCTATCTCAAAATTAGTACAGGAATTCCTTAACTTTAGGTATTTCCACCGAAAAGACGATAACTTAAATCTGACAATGACCTTGACAGGTATTTCCTTGTGGTATCACCATTGTCAATATTTAAATAAGGAACATAGTTGCTGCAATATTTTGATACTTTGAGTTTTAATTCTCACAAAAAATTTGATTACGTGGAAGTTTGACATGTGTCATCATATCGGACACAGTAGTACTGCGATCATCAACTAAGCGACGATATACATGTAGATACTTAAATACATAGACAGCCACGACCAAAGAACAAATATTTGTGATATATACACAACTAATTCCCTCGCCGGAATTCGAACCTGGAACCTCCAGCTTCGTAGGCAGGGCCACTACTAACAAGGCTACGGAGGCTGACCCGTCATAAGACTATAGACCCTTGGTTTGAATGTTGGTGAAAAAAATTGAATTTTACTTATCATGAAGATTGTTTTCTAGTAAAAAATATTTTCTAGTTATACTTAGTTTGGTTTTGTGATTATCGTCGTTGTTTATTACCCTTAGCGATACTTTGAGGAAACTTGATTTAAAAATGCCATAAAAGTTTATCTATTTAGTTGTTAACAAAAGTTGTAAATTGAAATTATATTATTTTATTATATTATAATATTATTTTATTTTTTACATGTAAATATTTATAAAGTACCCAACTACGTATTTATAAAGTACCCACCTATGTATTTGTTTTGTTCATGTTTTTCATTTGTTTTGTCACTCGGAGGTTAAAACTGAAAAACAGCGTTGTGATTTTGTCCCTACAATTTTGCAACATTAAGCTGAGTCTTAACCCATTCTTTATTGCACACATTG
Source organism: Thaumatotibia leucotreta (assembly GCA_025490895.1). NCBI lineage: Eukaryota > Metazoa > Arthropoda > Insecta > Lepidoptera > Tortricidae > Thaumatotibia > Thaumatotibia leucotreta. Next base: position 1,812 of record JALPQI010010224.1, on the reverse strand, counting down.
CTGAACGCAACGGGCAAACCCAATTTTTTCTTTTTTAATTTTTAATAGGATTTTTTTTTCTGTTCTTTTCTTTTGGAAAATATCATTGTTTTTAAATTTAATTGTATAGATATTTAGATGACTATACTAAATTATCTTCTTCGTATAAATATAATTCACATTTAATAATCTTGCTACGACTAAATGTTAGTGTAGCTACAAGATAGTAATTTTTTTGACTTTACTCTTTAACCCAGAAAATGTTACCACTGTATTTACTTTTGTTGTTCTGTAATGTGTGCTTTATGTGAATAAAAATCTATTCTATTCTATAAAATACTAACAACAGTTTCAGTCTTTTCGAAAATGGTTCAGTTCAATGTCGCACGTGTCACTTTATTTTATGTATTCTGTATCTAAAAAAGTTTAGAAGGTCGCGACCTTTAATGAAATTGTAAGAATACTCAAAAATAGATCTTGAATGCTATCAAACCTTATAAAGACGCGATTCTTTAGCCTCATAATTAACTTTACTGTAAAAAGGGATTTTTCTCGAATATAATAATCCTGAGATATCCATACGTGAAACTGATAATGAAACTCAAAATTCAGCCACAAAAAATGTTCCCTTCGTTAAAAGTTAGCCGGGAGGCTGAAGCTATTGCCGACTTCAAAGGATCTTTAATGAGTAGGCGTTTTCGGAGCTTGGTACAAATATAAGCGCTTCCTTGGTGTTTTGTCAGTGTTTTGTCGTTAAATGACTATAAACGACCGTTTATTTAACGGTCTTTGTATTCTAGTCAGTGAGCCTGAGGGCTACAGCGATCTACTAATGCGATTCAGCTTAGGACCAGGTCGAATATAAACTCATCATTTCTGCCATAATACGTCCACTGTTGAACACAAGTCTTCCCTTTGGACCTCCAAATGTGCCGGTTGGATGCGACGTGCATCCAGCGTCTTCATAAAATCGTCTCTCTGTGGACTTCATACACTGCGTTTGCCAAATCGTGGTCTCCACTCGAGGACTTTTCGACCCCATCTGCTCTGCGTGCAATGTGGCCTGCTCATGGCCATTTCAGTTTGTTAATCCGGAGGGCTATGTAACAGAATCGCATTTAAGGAATCATGGCCCAGATCCTACAAAACTGGAAGTCCCGAGTTCAAATCTAACCACCGGGCAACTCTTTGTGTGTTTACTGGCAATATAAGTATGTATCGATGTGTGTTTAGAATAAGCATTCTTGTTTCCTAGTTCGGTGACATGTTGTGAGAAAAACTATTATTTTATTTAGGTTTGGCTTCAAAAGCGGCAGAATATAGGAGCATTTGGGGGTGTTCGAAAAAAATAGTTGCACCGAGCTCCTTGTATTTTATCATATTAGGCCTGAAGTAATAAGAAGTTTTGCTAAAGTTTATAATGTTCATGATATTATTCTTTATTCATAATATCAACAGTAGAGGAGATATAGCTTTTAACCTGGCTTTGATCATACACTAGAATTCAATATACGCGGAGCTGATAAAATAAAAATAGGAGATAACATCAGTAGTCTAAGGCAACGCAATATTCTCTAGCAAATAACGTAGATATTAAAACCCGCGGTTTTCTAATTTCCGTACGAAGTATGAAAGTGCATGTGAATTTCAGGAAAATGTTGGGTATATTCTAAATTCAGATTATTTTCGCTTCGGCAGGGTGTTTTATTGGCACGAGTTATGGGTTATGGACATGGCCACGCCTCCTGTGGTGTATAAATCCACTACACCGGTATACAAATACACTTACGTGTATACGAGGTGTATGTACATAGGATGTTTGCAGCACTTTAC